>PGTU02006765.1:0-14046 GCA_002896215.2 Cicer echinospermum
TATAACTTTTTATATATATTTTTTGTGTATATCGTTTTAAATTCAAGTTGAAGGTTACATTATTTGACCAAGCCGAGGAACTTAATTCTTTGTTGCTGCTGGTGAGACCGAAATTGTCATTGTCACTATCATGCTAGCAAAAGTAAAAATGACAAATTGAAAAATTAATTATGAAGTCATACAAAAAGAAATTCGTAATACAATTCTACCCATTTAATGAATCAATTCTACCCATTTAATGATATGTTAACAAAAAAAATTTAATTTTTTGATAAATTAAAGTCAATATTTATAAATAGTCTATAACATACCAACATAAAATTAATTTAGAACAATAAAGTCATAATTACGAAAAAACTATATGCAAATTATTTTTGATATTATATTATTTTTAGTTTTGTTAAGTATAACATTTAAATGTATTTTAGTAATAATTTCGTAAAAATTAAAAAATATTTATATAAATGAATGAAATATTGTAAAAAATTTATGACAATTAGCACAGCTATATATATGATTTACGAAATTATCTCGGTATTTCGTTTCTCCATCTCGCTATATCCTATTAAATACTGTATTTGTTATTATTTTATTAATTTTGAAAATATCTTAGTTTCATATGGATGATGACACAATTTCCATCAATATATTTTCCTTATTCGGAGGTGAAAATTCAAATTTTTGGAATTTTGATTTCTATTTAATTGACTAACATTAATTGTTATTAATGATGTAACATTGCCATAAAATCTGACTACAAATTAAGAACTTTATGTGAAATTCTATTTTGTTTCCTACTGTTGTTAAAACCATAATCAAAATAGTAACGTTAATAATAGAGACGTAAACAATTGTTTTCAATATATGTTTTACGAAATTATCTATGTATTTTCTTTCTCCACCTCTTATATCCTATTATACTTATTTGGAAATTATTTTATTTTTGGGAGACTTTTTAGCCAATAATATTGATAATGAATTTGAAATTCCAAATTTTAAGCATTATTCTTTTTAGAATTATTTATATAATATAAATAGTTGTTTAAATAATATGTCATTGTAAGACCAATAATTAATATGCTACATACAACAAATGTTTTACTTTTTTATTGATTAATCATTTAAATTAAATATAAATAAAGTCACTATTATTATTAATTTATAACTTAAATTTTGACTTAAATATTGATACTATTGGACTAATATTGAATACATCATCCCCAATTTTCTTTGACACTGTTCTCAAATAGTTGTCAAATGCAACACACACTCTTTCTCTTCAATTTCAAATATATACATACTTATTCAAATTCATCTCTATAGTTAACTATTTTAATTTCAACTATTTCCTTCAGTAAATTCAGAAAAGTGCATAGAATATTTATAAAGGAATATTTGAGAAAATAATATGCTATTGAGTCTATAAAGAGAAACAAAATTGTTTAGTCAATTACATTTTAATATGTCCTCCTACTACTAATAATAATAAATCAATAATCATAATCAAATAAATATAGTTGAATTTTTTAAAGTCATAATCCAAACTATTAATCATGACAAATAATTCATGTAATCATTTTAATTAATTCAATCCAATCACAATTCAATGTTCTTTTCACAATATTAATCTTCGATAATGCTATTTTTTTTACAACAATCTTTCATACAATTTATATATATATTTTATTTATTTTATGCAAATGATACACTAAAAAACCCATCAAAGTAAAATATTAAATATGAGTGCATCAATGTCGTCAGCAACAGAACACATTTATCAATTTTATCTCATGGTATTCATGTCTCTCACTACTTTTATGACATGATGTCCAACTATGTTCTTTATTTTTACACACATTCATTATATTTTCCCATTCTTTTTTCATATGCAAGTTATATTTTATATTTTTTTGAAAATATTAACTGATTAACAAAACATAATATATAATATTTTTAAACTTTTCTAACCAACTACAATTGTAATATGCATGTTTCCATAAATCATTCCCATGTTCAAGCATGTCTTAATTAATAAGAGTGTTTGTTGTTCATGCACTTCGACAAAATAACTAATATTTTAATCTCCAACAATATCAAATTCATTAAATAAAAAAATGAAAATATGAGTTTATTTAAAGATTTAAGTTATTAATTTGATAATTAATTTTATAAATTTTGTTTGAAAATTTTGATGAATTTTTGTAAAAAAATAATAATAACATTGTTAACATTTTAAAAAATAAAAGATTAAATTGTCACTTAAAATTAAGATAAAAAATCAAATCAAAAAAAAAAAAAAAGATAAATGACTAAAACGTTAACTGAAATTAAGTTAAATGATGAGGGTGCTATTTAATCATTTTTTTATACTATACACAAATAATATATGACAATTAATTGTACTAAATAGATTAATATATTTATTATTATATATATTGTTTGCCAATATTCTTTTTGTTTGAAATATTAATTACAGATTTAAATTAAAGTGAACTTTTTCAAAATGAAATCATGTATTAATTGTTTTGCAATGAAAAAATGACCCTATATTTAGGTTAAATATTTGTACATGTATTCTTTTATATAATATTTGTTTGTGTTTTTTACAAAATTAATTGGGTAAAAGTAATATTCAAACTTTGAATTAAATTAATGTTGTCAATTTGTCCAGTATCATCTATGTGTATCTCAATTTCAGAATTTAAATTTGTAATTGTCTCTATGTTTTAAATGATTTCCACATATGTCTCCAATGAAAAATTATTTTTATTTTTGGGAGACTTTTAATAATAATATTGACAATAAATCTGAAATTTAAATTTTTAAAATAATTATTCTTTTAATATTAATTAAAATATGTAATGTAAATAGTTGTAAAACTAATATGTCATTTGAAAGACCGACAACGTACCAAAATAAAGTTAACTATTATTAATTTATAACTTAAAATTTGAATTAATACCTATACTATTTACTAATATATTGAATATGTCATTCCCAACTTTGTATGACATTATCAAATGGTTTTTAAGGCAACACACACTTTTTCTTCTGTTCAATTTTAAATATGTATACTATAAATTGATGACTATGTTTAATTATTTTATTTTAATTATTTCCCTCATTAGACTGATGCATTAGAATATTGAGAAATGAGTATGCTATTGAGTATAAAAAGAGAAAGAAAATTGTTTAGTCAATTACATTTAATATGCTGCTACTATTAATAATAATAATAAATTAATAATTATAATCAAATAAAAATAGTTGATTTATTTTTAATTCGTAATGGATCCAAACTATTAATCATAACAGTTAATTCATTTAATCATTTTAATTAATTAATTTTAATCAATCACAATCGAACATTACCATCTTTTACAATATCAATATTCGACAACACTATTTTTTTTTACAGCAATCTTCTTATCCACACATAAATTTGTATATCAAATTGATTCAAATAATCAACCTAATTAGTCAAGAAAGTTGTCATATTCGAATCATATACACATTATATATTTTCAATGTCACTTATTCCAACCGTATTAACATGCTTAATTTTATAAATTGATTAGCGTTTCGTCAAAAAATAAATAGAAGCAAGATAATACATTGAGAAATAATTTTAATCTATATTATTAAATTACATTAAACTATTCATACGAATTTATGTTACAATTTTATTGGAGAATAACATTATCAACTCATTTAAATTGTTTTCTACCATACACAAGTAATATATGACAATTGATTGTACATTAATTTATTATTGTGTACATTGTTTCTCAGTTATTGCAATATTTATCTACCAATATCTTAAGTGTTGAACAGTGAAAGTGGTAATGTAGTACACAATTGATTGTCGCACACTTTTATTGAAATTTCTACATTTGGTGGTATCAAAATTTGACTTTGATAATATGTCAGACGATGAAATGCCAGACCCCAATGGTTAGTAATAGTTTGTATATCTACTCATGTGTAACCTTATTTGTTTCAACATGTTTGATAGTAATATTCATAGTCTTATAGATGTCTTTTTTTTTTTTTTTGCAGATGATTTACATTCCACTATCAAATCGTTGATGTACGATATGGTTGAATGTCAATGTACGCTTTTAATATATAACAATGGGTGACATGTGTATTTAGACAAATAATGATTTTGGTCTAGAATGTGGAATTAACTAATACTTTTTTTGTTTAACAAAATCTAATTTATATATTTTCCGTAATGTTCGATGTTGGTGATCCGGATATGTTATGTAGTTTTTGTAACGCACGGTTGTGGTATGAAGAACGTGCCAACGAATGGAAAAACGAATCAAATAATGAGTTCTCATTATGTTGTACGAAGGGGAGGGTCAAACTTCTGTTTCTCGAAAGACCTCATGAACTAATTTACAACCTTATGAATGATTTTCACCCAAAAAGTAGTCACTATTTGGACAACATATTGCGTATAATAGTATGTTTTCCTTTACTTCACTTAGGCATAAGATTGAAAGAACCATCAATGATATTAATGGTGGACCACCACAATTCATTCTTAGTGGGCAAAATTTTCATTGTATGGGTAGTTTGATGCCGAAAGTTGGTGCTACGCCTAAATTTGAACAGTTGTATATATATGACACACAAAATGAGGCTACAAACACGATGAAACATTTTAGGTAATTGAATCAATTTTTGTTTTATATTTAACCTTAAATCAATTTATTTTGCTTCTACTAAATAGGTTTTTTAGTCTATATAAATATTATGACTTTCTAAATTTGTGTCCATGCAGAAACGCTTTTTAGGGATTAAAAGTAACAATTGTTTTCAAGATGTATAAAAAATGGATACTAAAAGTGAATAACAATTGCTTTCAACATTTATTATAGAGAAAATAAATAAAGTTTTTAAATTTTTATTGTGGTTAAAAACTTTTTTTAACCAAAGTTATTGCAATACTAATTATACATATATTTTAATTCTTCAACAATGATGTTGGTGGAAAAGACCTCAACCTTTTGTTGTTGACAGTCTGAAACAAATGATCAATGAATACAATCAATTGGCTAAGAAGTTTTGCAAGTTAGAAACTATGTGGAACAAGGTGGCTCAACAAATTTTTATATCAGATTGTTTGGAAATTGTTCGAAGGATACTCAAATTATTGTGACTACAATTCAATTAAAAAGGGTAGAGACATAATTGTGAAAAATTCTCTTGGTGAATATGAAAGGTTATATGAAACTTATGTGTCATTCCTACCTCGTCAATATCCACTATTGTTTCCTTATGGAGAAGATGAACTTCGTGTTGAAATTAAAATTAGACCAAAGGATCGCGAAAACATTGAGCGCAAAAGGAAAAGAGTTGCAATGAGAGAGTTTATATCCTATAGGATTCAAGACAGATCGATTGAGTACGTAATTGTTCACTCAAGGAGATTGTTCCAACAATTTGTTGTAGATTGTTATACCATATTGGAAACTCAATGTATTACTTATATTAGGACCCATCAACAAACCATAAGGTGTGACATTCTGAATGGATTGCAGGAGACTGTCACCACTGGTGAAATTGATGCAAGTGATATCGGGCGTAAGATTGTACTTTCAACATCATTTACAAGGGGGTATGAGATATATGTTCAATAATTGTCAAGACACAATAATTATTTGCAAGAAATTTGGACATTCTATTTGTTCATAACAATAACATGTAATTTAAATTGGAGAGAAATTCAAGACTTCATTAAACAAAACGACTTGAAGGCTTATGATAGACCTAATATAATAGTCTTGTTTATATTGTAACATACAATTTTTTATTTTTTTTATTTGTTTATGATTTATCATTTTAATTAATCAAATAATTTTATCTTATATGCTTGACACTAGGGATGGGAATAGGCTAGGCCGTCCGACAGGGGCCTATGGTCTGGCCTACTTATGGCATGGCCTGGTCTGCCCTGTTTAATAAAAAGGTCAGGCTCAGGCTGTTTTTAAAGCCTATTTATGTAAATAGGTCAGGCTCAGGCTTGTAAAAAAGCCTATTAGACCTGACAGGCCGGCCTATATATATTTTATATGTATTCCATTCTCTATTTTTCTTCTTCTAATTTCCATTGCACTCACTCCAACAAACATGTATGAAACCCGATATTATTTATTGTTACTTTATATTTTATAAAAAACCAATACTATTTATTGTTATCTTTATATATATTATTAGTATATAAATTTAGAAACCCTAATTGTTTATTATTACTGAATATGAGTTTGTTTGAGAGGTAATATTCCGAGTTGTTTGAGAGGATTTGTTTAGAGGTAATATTCTGAGTTGTTTGAGAGATAATAATAATAGGTGCGTTTGTTTCAATAAAAAATTTATTCTTTTAAAACCAACAACTATTTTTTAGGGTTTAAAAGGTATTTGTTTCATATTTTTAAAAAAATTATTTTGTTAGAAAATCATTTTTTATTTAATATATATATACATATACACATTAGTATTGGTCTATGGAGAATCATATAAATCGATATGTGTAGAGTATCGTGTAGCTATAGATAATTGTTTATTTATTACCTTTATATATATATATATATTACTAAATATGATGTTGCACGAGAGGATTTGTTTGAGAGGTAATAATCTGAGTTTGTTTGAGACCATTTGTTTGAGAGATAATAATGGGTGTGTTTTGTTTTAATAAAAAAATTTATTCTTTTAAATCAAAAATCATTTTTTAGGGTTTAAAGGGTGTTTGTTTCATTTTTTTTTAATTATTTTGTTAGAAAAATTATTTTTAATGTGAATAAGGCTTTTAAATAGGCTACAGGCCAGGCCATGATAGGCCATAGGCCAGGCTCAGGCCGAAAAAAAAGCCTATCATAGACAGTATGCCAGGCTTAGGCCTCAAAAATTCATCGTAGGTCAGGCTCAAGCATTTCAAAGCCTGGTCTGGCCTGACCTATTCCCACCCTACTTGACACGAATTAAATAGTCGCCTTTTAGGACTCTAAGAGGGGTTCTTGATTATTTTTCGCACAATAATACAATAGGAATGATTTTCATATAATAGATGTTATTATCTCTACATACAAAAAACACACTAAAAGATTATATCAGTAGATTAATCATTTTCTGTTTGATGTGAGGGGTAAGCTTGATGTTAGAGATTATAAATTAGTCATTAGTATCATCACTAATATTAATAATAATTTTTTTCTTCTCATCATTTCTAAATTAATCCACAATGACCTAAGTTTTACCTACACATCTCTCTTTATATAGATATGATTTTCGTACAATAAATATTATTTCTATGTCTTAAAATAATTAAATTTTTTAATTAAATTTTTTATATTACAAAAAATATATAAATACAAATAAATAATATTATTTTTATTAAATTATCTTCATTAAATATTCGTGTAATATCAATATCATAAAAGCATAAATAAAATATATTTATTAAAAATGATACAAATAATATTAATTAAAAGATATATTTTAAAAAAAGTATATTTTAAATATAATAAAATATATTTATTAAAAAGGATATAAATAATATTAATTTAAACAATATATTTAAAAAAAAGTACTTTTTAAATTTAAAGAAATCAATTATTTTGTAACAAATATATTAATTAAAAATAAATCAATTATTTTACGACTGAAAAAATATTTATTAATTATGTATATAATATATTAAAAATTAAAGCGTCAAATCCGTGGTTGGATCATGTTGATTTCTCAAAAGAACCAATATTAATTACTATAGTTTTGGGTGTGTAAATGATTAACAAATGTCATTTTTTTTAAAGGATGATTTTATTTTCTTTATACACCAAAAACTATTGTAATTGAGTTTTCCATGAAATTGAGAGGACTATAACCCGTTCAAAGTACATATAAATTATGTGTAGAATAATATGATTAAAAGCACTGTACCAAAAAAATGATTAAAACACAATAATATGTCAAAAATATGATGGTATATTGCTACATATAGTATACAATATATAACAACAAACAAATAAAAATTTATATCATACAAAGAATTATATAACATATATATATATATATATATATATATATATATATATATATATATATATATATATATATATATATATATATATATATATAAGAAAATGTAATTACTTGTAAACAAAATGTAAAATGTCTATCGAATTCAAAACCATCTCCTTAAAAAAATACTTTATTATAATATAAAGAGAAAATAAACCATTGTTATATCAAATTTTAGTAAAACACGTCACATGATCACATTGAAATCTGATTTTTGTAACTAAAAGAAAGATAAAATACATGGAAACAAATATGCAATTCATTTTATTTACAAACTAGTAAGAGATCCATGTATCCAAATTGTTCAAATTTTTTACTCCAAAACATATTTCTGGATAAAATGATTAGTTAAATATATATATGAATAATCATATATATATATGTTATTTTAAACAGTTAATTGAATTTGATAATTACATAAGTATGTTTTTTCGTTTAAATGTTTTGCATAAATATTACCAATAAAACTTATAATTGATATAATCAAAGTACAATACTATAATAATGTTGAAACATACATAATCAAATTATTATTCAATAAAGATAAATGTTAAGTTAAATTTAAATTTTAAAAAAAAGTTTATCAACAATACATATATAGTTGAAGTTAAGGTTGTTAATGAAGTTATAAATTCATACTACGACTAAAGATTTTATGAAAGTTGTATGCCATATACACAAGTGACTTCATTCAGTTTAAAAACACAAACTAAAATATTCTGATTAACTATCAAAAATTTGAAATGAATTTGATTTTACGATAAAAGTCATTGCGTAGAATCTGAAAATGAATAAGAAAATTAATCATTTCCTTCTTTAATTATGATATGTAAAGGAAAAAAAAATACATTAACAATATTTAACTAATCGTGATCTGGTCATTGTGTATTCAGATAGATTAACGTCAAAAAATATTATATGCCCAACTTGGCATCAGCCTCTTGACTGAGTGGGTAAAACCACTAGAACAAAAATATCAAATTTAATTAATTAGTTACGACAAACAATTTCCCTCATGTGTAATTTTTATTTATTTATAGTTAGTATATTATAATTGTTTTTTAGTTTTATGTATAAGATATTATAAAAAAAAATTAATTAAATTCTTTAAGGACTACTATTTATCCCATGTATAGTTTTAATATTAAATATTTGTCTTTTGTTCGTGATAATTTAGATTTATCAATGACAAATATTTATTTGTCTTATTTTATGTAGTAATAACATATATTTATCACATTTTTTTTTTAATAAATTGGTCAATGAAAAATATATTGTCTTGTGTTTTTTGTTTATATTTATCTATGATAAATATTTTTTCTGTGTTATTTTTATGTATCAATGACAAGTATTTGTCCCGTATTTTTTATATATTTATCAGGGACAAATATGTGTCATGTATTTTTTTATGTATGAATAAGATATATTTGTCCCATGTTTTTTTAATATTTATCAATGATAACTATTTATCTCGTGTTGATTTTAATATTTTATAGGCGATAAAATTTGTCTTGTGTTGTTTTTAAGTATTAATGATAAATATTATTCATGTGTTTTTTTAAATTTATTTGATATAAATATTTATCTCATAATTTTTATATTTATCTGTAATAAGTATTTGTCTCGTTTTTTTTTTTAATTTATCAGCGACATTATGTCTCACTTATTTTTTATGATTATCGATAGTAAATATTTGTCCCGTATTTTTTTATATTTATTATTGTTAAATGTGTCACATATTTATGTATTAATAATATATATTTGTCCAGTGTTTATATATTTATTCAATGAAAAATATTTATCTTGTGTTTTGTATATATATTTTTTACAAATATTTGTATCGTGTTATTTTTATGTATCTATGATAAATATTTGACTTATATTTTTTATTTTTATATTTATTGATTATAAATTTTCTTTCCATGTTTTTATTATATTTATTAGTGATAAATGTTTTATATTGTGATTTTTTAAATTTATCATTGAAAACTATATATTCCGTATTTTTTTTGTGTGTCAATGACAAATATTTGTTTGATATATTTTTTTATATTTATTAATAATAAAATATTTCAATATTTACCACAGTTTATAATAAATATGGGATTTAATCACTCACACTTAACGAATACTAGAGTGAAATTTAAAAACAAAGCACAGTACAATCAGATTTTTTTAAAACGGATGTTGGATTGTTTGGTAGAAGCTGCTGGTTTAGGGCTGATCTACTCTTCTGCAGGTTGTGTCATGCAGGGTGTGTGGGCTATGGACTGGTGTTGCATTTTGATATATGCATCTTATTTTGGAGTACTATGTGTGACCTATTGCAGCTGATGTATTCAAGATTAGAAGCATCAATTGTTTGATTGAGGGTTATATTTAGTATGATGTTTTGCGGAGTTTACTGTACCAATGGATAAATTATTGTTTTTAGTTTTTTATCCAAATTTTATAGCACATGATAGCGTATGGAGTCCTTCTGCTTCTAAGTTTTAATGCAAGTAAGTCTTTCTAGTCTTGAATATAAGAAAAAATAAGGTTAATAAAAATTGATGTACTATTTGATCTAAAATTTGTCTACTTTACTGATCAATTTTATTTTATATTTGAGATCGAAGAAAACAGTTTGGTTCTGCATTGGATAGTTTATTCTGCATTGACGTTGTTATTTAGATTTGTACTCTCTTAATTTTTAATTTTTAATTTTTAATTATAAACAAAAGCATAAAGTTTTTATTATCTTTCAAACTACAATTTTAGATTTAAACTTTGAAATTTCTTTCTCAATGTAGAGTAAAACATTTCGGCTTTTATCATAAATTTTGAGTTTAAATTGATTGTTTTTGTTTATTTCAATTAATTAGTATTAATTTCTATACAAATGATCGGATTACCTACAATGAAAAATAGTAGTATACTTTTATCAAAAATAAAAATGTTAGTATGTCTCGTACACAATTTGCTGCACAACTATGGTACCAATCATTAAATTTTGCTCACGAGTAAATCAATAATAATTTATACTTCAAAAAAATTAATTGATGTCTGTACCCATGGCAAAAGACCTTCACTTTTACATGTGTAAAAATACTTGGGTTTATAACCTATGAATTTTAATTCTGTTACTATACCCTTCTGCAGTATATATCAATTTTCTCGTATATAAAACTTTTGTTATTATGTTTATTCTACAGTTAAAATTATTTCTAAAATTTAACATTTATTATTAAATTAAATTATTCAATTTGATGTACAACGACAACGACGTAGACCCATGCGAATGAAGTAATATTTTATTATTTGGGCTTGTGGTTTGGGTTGCGGCCCAAATATTGTTTGTTAATATTTCTATTAGTCGTTAGAATATCAATTAGCATCTTGTATCTATAGTGTGTGAAATCATTGAATTGAAGAATTTAATTATTCTCCTTACTAAAAGACCTACTTTACGTGTGGACTTGTCCGTTTAAAACGCTATTTTATAGTTAAAAAAGCTATTGGTATAAATTTGTATGATCAAAATAAATAAATGTTCCGTAACAGTTATTTTATCACGAATTTATTGTATTTTTTTTTACTAATTTTATAATATTTTTAAATGTAATTTTAGTATTGTTTGAATTTATAATTTATCGTATTTTATTACGATGTACAAGTACAATACTGATATTGAGTACAAGATATTGAGTACAAGAACGAGTACAAAATACGTCACTTTATTAACAAAAATACTAAAATTACATTCGTGTGTCCCTTAATTTAATTTCAGTAACGTTTTAGTCCTTTATATTTTTTTTTCCCGACTTGATCCTTATTATTTTAATTTTAAGTGAAAATATGATATTTTATGTTTTAAAATTTCAACAATGATATCCTTTTTTATACAAAAATTTCAAAAAAAATTCAATCAAAACTCATAAAGTTAATTATATTCTTCAATATAAACAAATTTCATCAAATTCGTACACAAATCTTCAAATAAACTCATATTTCATACTTTATTTGATATTTTTATGAATAAATGACTAAATCGGAAGAAAAAAAAGATAAAGGACTAAAACGTTACCTGAAATTAAGTTAAGAGACCACAGATGTAATTTAGCCTAACAAAATCAACAAGGTACAATATGTAAGTACAAAAACATAAGTTTTTTTTAATAATTTTTCAAGAGAGTTAAATTATTTAATTATAATATAAAATTAAAATTAAAGTTTTTTTGGTTTGTTTATGATTAAACAATAAAGATTTAAAAAAATCAGAAGTGTGTTATCTTATACAAAAAATTAACTCAAATAATAATATATTAATATATATAAAAAATCTTTCATTTTCACCCGCAATAAAAATATAAAAAAAACTGAATACCACCATTTTAGAAGTATCCATGTTTGATATATAAATATTATCTTTATTGTCTTAATTAAGTTATTAAAAATTAATTAAAATTATATTTTATACTAATCAATTAATTCAATATTAATTTATAGAATACTTTTTAATTCAATTAACTAATTTATCAATCTTATCAAACTATCAACTACTTTATTCACTATTCACTCTAATCATTCTTAATCGACTAATTATTTGCAAATAACTATTTTTTACCAAATCAAACAGTAGGGGTGTTTAAAAAAACCAAAAATTTAACAAAAGTGCAGAACTGATCTAAACTGAACTGTTTTTGAACTGAACTGATTTATAAAAATTGAGAACTGAACTATTTTCGAACTGATTTTTTAAAATTAGAACCGAACCAATTTTTAGTTTAAAAAAATCGAACCTATTTTCAATTCGAAAAACAAAATCGAACCGATTTTTAATTTGAAAAAACTAGAACCGATTTTGTTTATTTAGTTCAATTTTTTCAAATTGAAAATCAGTTCAATTCAGTATTTAAATAGTTCTAATTCAGAACTAAACTTTACTCACCCCTACCGAACAATATACAAATAATTAAAAACACTCAAGGGAGAGGGAGACAAAAGAAAACATTTCCTCACAATTCCACAACATAGAAGGTGGTTGTTTGAAGAAATACTCATTCCATGTTATTTTTTTAATAAAAATATTGAAAAAACACGGTTAAGATTCTAGCTATCTTGAGCTTTGATGCACATATGCCGTCCATCAATTGTGTAAAGTTGACCAAAGGATAAAATAATTAGGGTACATCCACACACACTGCCCATCCCTCCTTTGATTTCCGTACACACTTACACTGGTCATTTGTTCTACAATTGAAGATACGTTCCACATTTTTATTTTCCTTAACTTACCATTAATTGAAAAATGATTCAAAAGAAATTTTCCTCTTATCTCTAAATATAATACTTTACTGTCAAAATCACAAAAAATTAAAAAAAAGGGTAGTCACATAATAAATTTGTTAAAAATTAATATTATTTTACTAGTTTATTTTTTTGAAAGATAAAATTAGTTTATAATTTTATTATAATATTTATTGTAATTTATAAAAAAATATGTAAATTAATTAAAAATATACTAATAAAAAATAATTAAGTGTAGTTAAAAATTCAAAAAGAATAATATAAAAGAGATAATAGAATTTTTTTAAAAGAGTCATGTATACAATGACATAAATAGTAGCTATAGGATTTCCTTGAAACCCATGTGAAGTATAAGCCTTTTTCAACGGTACAAATTCATTCAATTATTTTTCTATCCACATAATTTTTTAAATAGAGAATCTTGATATATTTCCTTTTAAGTGCAATTTGTGAGGATGTTGTTAACTAACTTAAAGACTCAATTGGTTAATCACCCTACCATGTTGTTGATTCCACCTCCACTCCCTTTCAATTCTAAATATATATGCACCAGAAACTTGGGAACGAATGGACGACCCTCGGTGTTTTCCAATGTTAACCATATTCCTGTCAAAAAGACAGTTCTCTTTTAGATTGAGTGACCCACAATAGTTTTTATTTATTTAT
>PGTU02006766.1:0-10927 GCA_002896215.2 Cicer echinospermum
TGGACATGTCACTAGAGCTGAGAGAGAAATGTATGCATCTTTTGTTAATAATGAATATGAAAAAATTTCACTGTTTAGTCAATCTTGCAAGGTTATAAGACATTCTATAGAGAAATGTAGAAATTATTTTAATGCTCATGGAATAACTAAATATTTTGAAGATGTTGTATTTGTAAAGAAATTGGTAAAAAAGTATTTCCCTAAAAATATTGATATTTTAGGCAATGTCGAAAATGAAGGCACACAAACAAAGAAATTCATGGTGTTAGTACACGATGTATGGTTAATTTATCCTTTTGCTGATCTTATTCCTAATGATTAATTAGGAGGCAACACATATATTGTAGAATTTTATCCCTCTAATCAGGAAATAATTTATAAGAATCGTGATGAAGCATCTGATCTAGACTTAGTTGATAATTTAAATCTTAAGAAGCATTGTGAGTAAGTGGTAGCATATTCACTCCCTTTGAGAGATGTTGAGGAACAAATTACGCCAAAAAGTTGGTAAAGATGATCATGATGCAGATCATGAGGTCTTTGGATCAAACTTATTTCAAAAAGAAACAAAAAAGTTTTCAGATTAATAATAGTGTTTCCTGGTTCTTGTGCCAATGTTTTGGAAATCTCTACAATGAAAGTGGAAAAAAAAAGTATGATAATTTGAGACTGAATGTCTAACTCTAAATAGCGAAGCCTACTTTTGAAATATGTCATACTCTTACTTAAGCCTTATTACAATACAAAAGTCCTCTAAAAGTGTATGTGTTTGTTGCATTGTGATTGCTACCTAGAATTCTTTCAAGTCTATGGTAGAGTGATGCATGTTCTAGGACTTGAGTGATAAACTCATAACCCTGAAAAGAAAGAATTGAGAGAAATTTTGGTGAGATTGTGTAAGAGAGAGTTGAACTTGATAAATGAATGTCTAATGTGTTGTTCTAATTTTACAAAAAAAATTTGGAGATGTTAAACAACCTTTAAGCATGATGGGTGTATTGTAGTAGCATGAACTTTGAGGATTGAGTGTGATTTGATTTGAGGAATTGATTTTAACTTTGCTCTTAACTGTTACCCGATTTAAATTTAATTGTAGCTTAGAGACAAACAACAAACTAAGTTTGGGGTCATTCTTCACCATATGCATATTTTTAATTGTTTAGTCTTATCTATCTTTAATCATCTCTTAATTTAGGGAGTTTTTGAATTTAATGAAGTGTTTATTTTCTTGTTTCCTCGATTTAAGTAGAGATTTTTTTTGTAGTTTTGCGTTGTTTTCGTGCAGTGCTGAATTTTAGTGAGAAATCAACATGACTTATGTGGAGTATTTCAACCATATCTAGAGTTGTAAATGTTCAAATGGAGTCAAACTAAATGCAAAGGAAAACTAAGATCAATAGCTACAACTTTCAGAAGAAATTGAAACCAAATTCAGACTCAAAAGAGAATAAAAATGCATTAGAAGTTAGACATTTGATGTTGTGCGCTGGAGCGCAAATGTCTACGCATGAGACACATTTAAGCAGTTTTCAATAATTTGTTTATTTCCCAGGAGCGTTGGAGCCTCCTGTCTTGCGCTAGAGCGCACAACACTCTACAGAATGAATAAAATTGTGTTTTTCTCAAATTTTAGGATTTTTTGGCTATTTTGAAGTGTGGAGACTTGTGCCCTAGTGGAGAAATTCAGAGGAGGATGGTTCTGACACCATTTAAGGAGTTTTATCAAGAATCATTCATGAATGTTTATTGTAATTCTTCTTTAATATCTATCTTTTTTTTTCTTTGTCATGAGTAACTAAATCCTCTTTGTTAGGGATGAGTAGAACATGATGAAACTCTTGAATATATAATTTGATTTCTGATTATTTGGATGAATTTATTGAATTATTTTTCTCATCTTTGTATTTAATGTTTTTTATTGCTTGATCACTTTTAAACTGTTTTAAGATTTTTATTTTGAAATGAAAGTGGACTTGATAAATGTTTGAGATGAGAAATTCACGACTTTGTAATCAAGGAATAAATGCAGACATGTGAAACCAATTGAGATATTTGAAAATGCAATAGATCAATATGAGAATTCTTGAACATATAAGCTAAGTCTAATCTTCAATCCACTAAGGAATTATGAATTACTTTGGAGTTAAAAGTTCTATCACTAAGAAAATATGGCAAGAATAATAAAGAAAATTCGGTAATAATTCAATAAAGAAATTCAATAATCAGACTCAAATTAGAAACCGTAGTTGAATTCAAAGTGAAACTCATCCCTAATATTTTTCTCATTATAAATTTCAATACTCATACTTTTGTACTTTGACAAATATACTAAATCAATTCGGAAATACTTTTGTACTTTGACAAATATACTAAATCAATTCGGTAATTTTTCTTTCTAGTAAGTTAATATAACGCAATCATTGAGTTCGACATTCAGTATTACCTTTTAATTATTACTACTTACAAAAATTGAATACATTTACTGAAACACTATCAATTATCAATATATATTATCGTAGGTTATTGGAGTGATGCAATGTCATATATAAAATTCCTTCAAATGATAATATACATTTCAAAATTATTCATGACTTTGGAGTATTGTTGAATTATTTTAAGGATAGGGATCCTATTGAAACATAAGGTAGGAAGAGAAAGCAGCAATAGAATAAGAAAAAATAATATATAGAAGAAATTGAAGTTATATAATACCTATCGAAAGGTTAGAAAACCTACTTAATAAATAGAGTAGTTTTTGCATTTTTTTTCTTTCTATTTTCTTTTTCCTATGTTTATGTAACAAATTTTGGTTTTTACTTTTCTCTTAATAAAATACTAAGCATATTAAAAAATTGTTTCATATGTGCTTGTAGAACTCTTCTCAATTTTGAAGAGTCTTGAGAGTATATGTCAATTATTTTCAAATAGGACAAATGAAAATGGAAAGGATGTGGATCAAAAGGCATTAGGTGAAAAAGTTGAGCTTGTAATTTTTCACGAAATGTGCAGCTTATTTCAATATGTTTTGTGCATTCATGAAAAGTTCAATTGAAAGTTATATGACATGTAGACTTTGTCACAATAAAGAAAGGTAGGTGTTGTGAAAGGAACCTAAAGATCGCAAAGAACATATGTGAGCCACTAAAGTTCACAAGTAGTTGTAGCGAGAGCGCAATATTTAGCCTCTGACAAAGAGCGAGACACGTTTGCTTGCTTTTTGAAACACCGTGTGACAAAAGAATCACCCTAATAAATAAAAAAATCCATGACTGAACAATGAGTGGTTGGACAACAAGTCCAATTGATAGTGTGAGTGAATGAACAGTTGCTCGCTAACAATGTCGATCAGAGATGTCGAGTTGTTACAAGTTAAATGTTGGATATATAAGATAAATGATTCATATACTCATTTCTTTAAAAAAATTGGTAGAGTTGTAGTGTCGAAATCTTTTGTAGATCCGAAACATTTAGTTCATTGTTGTTCTTGTACTCCCTAATACCTTGCAATTATACGAGTTTTTTTTAATTATTTTCTTTATAAAAAAATGCGTTCAAAAAAATTTTCAAATTTTTTCTATTAAATTAGACTTGATTCCGTAAATGAATTTTGAGGTCGTAACTTATGTTCTTCATTTTTTCTCCAGAAAATACTTGGGGTAAAAGTAATATAGTTTATATTGATTGATAAAAAATATTTTTAGATGCATAATCATTAAGAGTATGTAAACATTTTCTTTATAAATAATTAACAGTAATTCAGTGAATTATGTAGACATTTTTGTCAATGTGCACAAATAGATTTTGTTCTTTTATATTAATATTTAAAATTATTCGTCAATTTTCAATTAATAAACTAAGACTCAAAATAATTGGATAGAAGAGTTTATGTACAGTTCAGGAGCTTTAAGGATAGAGAACTGTTACATGAAACGATTTATTAAATATAGTAGCATTTATAGTCTTTTACTCAACAGTAAAATTACTGTGACAATAAATGACATACGCCAGAAGTTCTGCTCATGATCCCAAATTAAATTTACATGGTGTAGTAGTAGTTTCAATTAATATAGCCAATAAAATCAAACATGAGAGGGAGGCCATAATTGAAAAAAAATTCCTCTTCAAAATTTTCATAAAATTCAAATATGAGAAGGAGCCAATGAAAAAATATTATAAAAATTAAATTATAGAACACTTAAGTTTAAATTATATTTTACCAATTACTTTATAGTCCTAATTTGCAATTTATTTTTATATTGTGAAAAATTCAAATAAAAATAAGTACAAAATTCTTACCAATTTTTCTTCTTGAAATGCTTCTTTGAAGAGTACCTTGAAAAGCTGGACACCATTACTCTGATGATGAAGTTCTTGAGATGACATAGTTCAATCTTCTAGGGAACAAACGTACAAAATTATGTAGAGTGTCTCACTCAGAAAAAAGGATGTGATATATAAATTCACAATTACACACGAAATTAATGGTCAATTATATGGAGATATAAAAAGGATATTTTGGTTTTTTTTTTGTACTCAATAATTAATTTTGGTTTTATATGGTTGATAATGCTGGATAAGAAAATCAATCAATATGATAATTTTTAGCAACTCCAATCAAGGAGAATTCAGTTTAAATCAAATATATACTATTTCGAAATATCAGATATAATCAATAATATTTCTCTAATAAAAACAAATCAATAATATTTCCTTCCAAAATATAATTTATTTATTTTAGTAGCTTCTTTCTCTCTCACTAATTCACTCCCTCCCATCGTATCCAATTTTTCGGGTTAAAATTATCTATCTTTTAATCTTCTACTTTTATTTACTTTGTTGTTACCTTGGTTCTAATTGATAATTTTTTTTATTTAAATAATTTTTATTAATTTATTTTAATCACTAATTTATCTCAAGACAATAAATTCAACAATAAACAAACACCATAAATGAGATATATATTCAATGCAATGCAGTGCAGTGCAGCAAAGGTCCAGATAAATTAATAAGATACAAAGAAACACAAGCTGGATTATTCTAATGATTTTTGCTTAGACACAAAGAAGCATCTTTAAGTGTGGTGGGGTGGTGCTATTCTGCAACTTCTGCAGATTTTCTGATCTCAAGACAATAAATTTTATTTTAGTTTATTCTCAACCAACTTCATGTGCTCTTTTTCACCTTTCTTTGAAAACAAAAGTGATTATTAAACTAAGTGCTTCTCTGAGTTTGAGTTCAAACCAAGAAAGCACTCACATTCACTATTGAGAAGTGAAGAGTTCAAAACCCAATGACTCAAACCCAAGAAGAAAAGTTTGGAATTTGAGGCAAATGTTTTCATTTTTCCAATGCTTAACCCAATGTTTTATGTTATTCTTCTTCAAACCATTCTTCTTTTTGGCTTCTCTTTCTCTTCTAATATCAACCATGAAGTCACAACTCTCTTCTCATGGCTTCATACTTCAACTTCAACTTCAACACCACCACCTTTATCTTTCTCTAACTGGAACAGCTTGATACAAACCTGCAACTGACCTACATAACATGTCTCACCTTCGAACCGAATCAACATCAATCTACCCTCAATCCTATAGCCTTCCACATCTCTCTCATTTATCTTCTTAATCAAGCTTATCATTTCGATTCAATCTCACTCGAACCATTCCATTTGACATTGCATGTCTCACTTACTGTCAATTGACCTTAGTTCAATCAATCCTTGTTGGTCCAGTCTCAAATACTGGAAAACTCAAAAACTTGTCAATGTCTTTGATCGAAACCAACTTATGGAATTCCCTATAAGATACAACTGCATGAGTCCAAAGTCTGTCCTTTTTGATAATCAGTTAATGGGTACCTTTTGTGATTGAAAAGTTTCAAAACTTGAAGTCCTTAAGTAGAGGAAACAAGGATATGTGGAAAAACCTCAAGAGATAGGAGAATGTAGTAATTTGACAGTTTTAGGGCTGGCTGATACAAGAATTTCAGGTTCTTTGCCTGTTTCTTTAGGTCAGCTTAAAAAGCTTCAAACTTTGTCAATTTATACTACTATGATATCTGGTGAAATTCCAAGAGAGTTAGGTAACTGTTCTGAACTTGTTGATTTGTTCCTATATGAAAATAGTTTATCAGGTTCTATTCCTAATGAGATTGGTAAGTTAAAAAAGATGCAACAGTTGTTTTTGTGGCAGAATGGTCTTGTTGGTGATATTCCTAATGAGATTGGTAATTGTTCAAGTTTGAGAAACCTTGATCTATCCTTGAATTCTTTATCTGGAACTATACCTTTGTCTTTAGGGAGTCTTTTAGAGCTTGAAGAGTTTATGATTAGTGATAATAATGTATCTGGTTCAATACCTGCAAGTCTTTCAAATGCTGAAAAGCTTCAACAGTTGCAAGTTGACACAAATCAGCTTTCAGGTTTGATTCCACCTGAGATTGGGAAGTTGTCAAATTTGATGGTGTTTTTTGCTTGGCAGAATCAGCTTGAAGGAAGCATTCCTTCCAGTTTGGGAAACTGTAGTAAGCTACAAGCACTTGACTTGTCTAGAAATTCACTCACTGGAAGTATTCCTGGTGGACTGTTTCAGCTCCAAAACCTCACAAAAATGCTTTTGATTTCGAATGATATATCGGGTTCGATACCCTCGGAAATAGGAAGTTGCAGCTCTCTTATAAGGTTGAGGCTTGGAAACAATAGGATTACTGGAAGCATTCCTAAGACAATAGGAAGTCTTAAGAGCTTGAACTTTTTAGATCTATCTGGGAACCGACTTTCTGGGCCGGTTCCCGATGAAATAAGAAGCTGCACACAACTGCAAATGATAGACTTCAGTACTAACAATTTACAAGGCTCACTTCCAAATTCCTTGTCATCACTATCTTCACTTCAGGTATTGGATGTATCTTTTAACAAGTTTTCAGGTCCATTACCAGCGAGTTTAGGCCGTCTTGTTCTCTAAGTAAGTTAATATCTAGGACAATAACTTGTTTTCTGGACCAATCCCTGCATCACTACGCCTGTGTTCAATGCTCCACTTCTTGATCTTAGGGAAACCAGCTCAGCGGAAGCATACCGGAACCGAAGCTAGACAGATTGACAGCTCTAGAAAATGCTCTCAATCTAGTTGCAATTCAATAGTGGAACAATTACACCTCAATATCAGCTCTTAACAGCTTCCATACTAGACCTTTCACAACCATTAGGAAGGAGATTTGCAAGCTCTTTCCGAGTCTCGATAACCTTGTCTCCCCAGATGTTCCTTCAACAAATTACCGATATTTCCGGATAACAAGCTTTTTCAGGCAACTAACATCAAAAGACCTCACTGGAATCAAGGACTTGCACTTCACAGGACTCGTGCTTTTTTAAAGGATTATACAAGACTGATAGCACTGATGAAAGATGATTGTAAGAAAATCGCGAAGGATTAAGCTTGCCATTGGTTTGTTGATAGCCTTAACAGTATTAATGATACTTATGGGTATAACTGCTGTCATCAAAGCAAAAAGAACCATTAGAGATGATGATTCAGAATTAGGAGACTCATGGCCATGGCAATTCATACCATTTCAGAAGCTAAACTTTTCAGTGGAACAAGTACTGAGATGTTTGATCGATAGGAATATAATCGGTAAAGGATGTTCTGGTGTTGTTTATCGAGGTGAAATGGATAACGGCGAAGTCATTGCTGTGAAGAAACTGTGGCCTATAACAACTGATGAATTAGGAGAGGCATTGAAGGAATATAAAAGTGGAGTTCGAGACTCGTTCTCAGCTGAGGTGAAGACACTCGGCTCGATCCGTCATAAGAACATTGTAAGGTTCTTAGGTTGTTGTTGGAACAGGAGAACAAGATTGCTTATTTTTGATTATATGCCAAATGGAAGTTTGAGCAATGTACTTCATGAGAGGACTGGAAATTCTCTGGAATGGGAACTTAGATCCGAATTCTGTTAGGTGCTGGCGAAGGACTCTGCATATCTACATCATGTTGTGTTCCTCCTTATAGTCCACAGAGAGTATTAAAGCCATAACATCTTATTGGACTTGATTTGAACCTTATATGCTGACTTGGCTTGGCCAAGTTGTTGATGATGGTGATGTGGTCGGTCGGTCCAATACAGTGCTGGTCCTATGGATATATTGCTCCAGGTAGTGTGCCTGCACATGAATTGAACTCTATTCTTCTTCTGCATAATTAAGTCACAACAATTCATTTTTGTGAAGACTTCATATAGTAATTGCAGCACGTGATGAAATCACATTAAGATCATTGTTTATTTAAATTCACAGCATCAATATAAAGTTTTTTTACACTTGGAATCAATCATAACCATTGAATCATAAAAAAGTTTGAATGTTATCCTTATATTTCTAAGCCGCACATGATTAGCTGCAATATGCTGAGTGAAAAACTTACCATGATGATGTATAAAAATTGATAATCTAGTTTGTTAACGCATGAATTTGTCCAGAATATGGCTATCATGATGAAGATCACAGAGAAGACGATGTTTATAGCTACGGTGTAGTTTTGCTAGAAGTTGACTGGTAAGCAACCGATTGATCCAACGATACCGGATTGTTTACCAGTTGTTGATTGGGTAGACAGAGAAAGGTATTGAAGTAACTGACCTAGCATTACTCTTAGATTCGATGTCAGAAATAGAAGAAATGATACAGCATAGATAGCATTATGTGTGTAAAATTCATCTCCTGATGAAAGACCACATGAGAGATATAGCTGCATGCTCAAGGAGATAAAGCATGAAAAGAAGGTAATATTTCAAAAATTGATGTGCTTTTAAAAGGTCTCCTGCAAAAGTTGCTTGCACTCTTCATCAGCAGCATCAGTCATTGCAAAGTCTTAATACAAAGCAACACACCAGCTTCTCTGTGTCTTCACTGCTTCATTCATCTTCAAGTTCTAAGTTGGTTTTCAAATGATGAATTGGATATGTATTTCTAGTAAAGAAGCTTCTTTTTCTTTATTATTATTACTTTTTTTCTAAATGATCCTTCTGTTATTGTTCTTTATATGTATGTAAATTTTGTTATAGCTGAATTAAAATCAACAAATAGATTCAAAAACTACAAGTGTGGCTTTTGGTTGGGAGTGTCATTAATGTGTAATCAAATCTAAATAGTTTGAACTTATTGATGTCAAAGAACAATAATTGTAAAATAATTAAATAATTTTATAAGTTTTATAAGTAATATTTTATGTATTATAAATATAGTTATCTTATAATATTACTTTATTGATTTATAATAATTGAATATGATTAAGAAAATTAAAATGAGGGAAAATCATGTTTATCACAATCATCTAATTTAATTTTTTTAAATATTTTGTAAAATTGGTATGATAACTTATTATATATGATAATTGTTTGACTCATTGTACCTTGATTGTCAATTTATTTTTCAACATATAATGGTATTTGTATTTATTTGATGAAATAAAATATAAAATACAAACCAAAAAATAAGATGTAAAAATTTAAAAATATGATTGACTATTTAATATTTTTGATTCTAAAAAAATGTTAATGTTGAATTACATTGTAGCGTAGTCTAAATTTATTTGTTTTATTAGGATGATGTTTTAATTGCGAGCATGAGAAGTTGTTGTAAAAAAAATTATTGAATATATTTAATCAAGAGTTTGAAATTTATTTTATTAAAGATTAAAGATTTGCTTATACTTTAAATCAATTTTAGGTATTTAAAAGTTTTAACTAATTATTTGTGCAAATTGAATTATAGTTATATTGATAGGTACCAAAAATAAATTCTATTAAAAAAAATAATTTAATTTTACGCAATACTTATTTTTTCATTTATTTTTTAACATTCAAATTATGATTATAATAAGGAAAATAAAAATAAAAAATAGCATTCAATTATAAATATATAATTTAATTGATAAAAATTTAGTGTTAACATATTTTTTCAGAACACATATACAGTAAACGTTGGTTCATTATATTTTTTAATATATTCATATATATTATAATTTTAAATAAATTTGTGTATTTTAATAATTGGAAGTAACTTTTTTAATAACTTCTTATATATTCGTATTTTATGATTATTTTTAATAAATTTGTGTCTTTTATGTCAAATAGAATATATATTTTTATTTTATAAAATGTTTCTAAAAAAAATGGATTGACATAAATTGAAAGTAATTTTAAATAGATTGACATTAACGAGTAATTGAATTAGAAACGTATAAAATCATTACTCATCATAAGTGGAATCATATAATTGCAAGGAGGATTAGATAAATAGCATTTATGTCGATATTTATGAGTGATTATGTGGTTTTTTTTCCATTGAATTTAATGATTAATAATATAAATTATTACAATTGGTAAATGACTAATAATACTATAAAATAATTATAAATTTATTATAAAATAACTTATAAAATAATTTGATAATAATATAAATTATAAATTATTATCAAATTGTAAAATAATTTATAAATTATAAATTTATTATAAATAATTGTAAAATAATTTTATAATTTATAAATTTATTACAACTGGTAATGACTAATATATATAAATAATTTTAAATTATTATGAAATAACTTATAATAAATTTGATAATAATATAAATTATAAATTATATTAATTCAAATGTAAAATAATTTATAAATTATAAATAATTGTAAAATAATTTTATAATTTATAAATTTATTATAAACTAATATTATCAAATAAATTTTGGAGGTATTTAAAAAATTGTGGAAGAAAGAGGAAAAATAGAAATTAAAGAGATTAAAGAAGTTGTTGAAGAGATGATATACTTCTCAAGAGGTACACATCAGTTTTTTGGCTGATGTGGATGAAATGTAATGAGGTGGCAAAAAATGATGAGGTGGCATTCGGGAGTCTGTTTTAAATATATATA
>PGTU02006769.1:0-17281 GCA_002896215.2 Cicer echinospermum
ATAAATAAGTAATGCCCAAGGGTCAAAATGGGTAATTTCTTCCATTTTCCATCTAATCAAACCAGACATCCTCTAATCAGAATTCCCCTGATTAGATTTCCTCTGATATTACATTCCTCTGATCAGATTACATTTGATCTAGATTTACCCTAATTTTGAATTTATCTAATCAGATTATATCTAACCCAAACTCCCTCCAACTAGACTTTATCTAGTTAGACTTCCTCTAATAAGAACTTCCTTATTCCAGATTTCCTTTATCACTACTTCTCTAATCAAACTTCCTCAGTTAAAAGTTTTCCTTTTGATAAAAACTTTGGCACATTTTCACTTCCAAGTTCCACCTCAAGCTTTAAATTATCTAATATAATTAGAGGATGAATCTGGTACTCACTGTATCTGGAAAATTGTAGCAGATAAGACGGCTTGAGGCATGAATTCAGACATCAAAGAATAAGGTTCTATAGTTATGTGTGTTGAAGTTGAAATTCATGTTATTTATTAGTACAAAAGAGGATGTTTTGCAAACACTGTACCATTTAGTTACAATGACATTTCAATGATTGTACTTTTCAAAACTTATATGATTGCCTCTAGAATTTATAAATGTATGAATTTGTACCTTTTCTAGATACATGGTTATGGTTATTAGAGTTTATGTACTTGTTCATTGTTTTTTTAGTGATTACTGTTCCCCCACATTTTAAAATAATGTAAAAAACTTATACTATAATTGAAATTTGTAACTAAAATATTACTATAATAAATCTCTCAACTTTTGTCCTTAAGCCCTAGTCCAACTGGCGAATGCCGATATTTTTAGGTTTGACGTCTTGTCTCGAGTTTAAATCCAGGAGTTAACAATTTTGTGCGTTAATTATGGTATAATTTACCATCTCTTCTAAAATAAAATAAAAACCTCTCTAGTTTTGGTTTTAATTGAAATAAAGGATACCAAAATGCTTAATGCACTTTTAAAACATAAATTGTAAATTTGTGAAATTTATTAACTATATTTTGATATGCTTTTACATTAAATATAGAGCAACTATCATATTTTTGTTCTAGGTTTGACAATCATATGCGCAAATACAACTATATGGTGTAAAAGGGTTTGCACTAACACACTGTCCAAAACCATTTTTATTCGGATATTTTAAATAGCACGTCTTTCTGCATGCTGGGAGTAAACAGGAATCTTTTGAGATGAGTTCAATACATCTTTTTTGTTGTCCATTCGCACCACTAGTCATAACTGTAACAGTTTAAATAAAACCAGATTATTAGAAAAAAATAAAATCTTGTTTATTTAACGTAATGAAAACTATCAAAAAAAATAGGTGCAAAAAAATTTGTTACAAAAATTTTATACCTGAAAAAATAACGGCAAAGGCGATGAATAGAAAGAAATGAAATTTAGCCATTTCAAATAGCTACAATATCAATAGCAATATGAATTATTGTTGTTTCTTTACTCTATGATATATCATTGTAAAAATAAATTCAGGCTTTATAGATAAACAACAACATTATTAATCATCTAATAAAAAACGTCCATTAAAGTTTTTCTAAAATTTGATACACCACCTTATAATATATTTAGGATTAAAATAATATCTCTAGTAAAAAATATATTTAAGATAATAATACTTTACTTTAATATATAATTATACTAATTTTAATTGTTATTTTTATTACTATTTTTAACATCTATATTGTATTAATTTTGTTGATAAATCTTATTATTGTATTCTTTGGTACAGTGTTTATTAAAATCTTGAAATTTTTCAATTTTATATTGCTTTAATTAATATACTTTTTCTTTTCTTTGGAGATATCTAACCATAACAGGAAGAATATAGTTTATTCTAAAAAGAAAATTTTAAGACATCAATTATATATAATAATTTAAATAAATATAATTCAATACTATTATTGGTATATAATTTATTATGGTTCATCTCTATATTTTAAAAATTAGTAAAGAATGGGATGTGCGACCTTTTATTGTAAAGATTTACTTTTGTTGGAATAGTATAAAAAAACTAAATATGTCATTTTAATGTAACACTAAAAAATATTTATAAATATTATATGTATTTATTAGTAATTGTCTTTATTTATTATTTAAAATCAAAATTCATTTTATTTAAATAATTAAAATTATTATTTTATATAATTATGTTGGCTAGGAATTATATGATGACTAGATCTTGGATGATTATATTGTATTATGGGTTGTTGTCTATTTTATTTATTACTTTAGAAAATTATAAATATATTGGTTGGATGTTGTTTGTGTTAATTATCATCTTTCTGTTATCTATTGTAATAATAATTTGTCTCGCTTTATTTATTTAAATGATAAAGTTATTAGTTAAACTATTTTACAAATTAGAATTTCTAAAAAATATTGGGGTTTTTTGTTTTATCTTGGGCCAAAGAACAATAAAGCTAGGAGGAATTGCTGTTACCCCATCCTTGTTGTTTCATCCATCTTAATCAACAACAAAAAAGTATCTTGAAAACCTTTTTTTTCTTTTTATTGTACCATA
Organism: Cicer echinospermum; assembly: GCA_002896215.2. NCBI lineage: Eukaryota > Viridiplantae > Streptophyta > Magnoliopsida > Fabales > Fabaceae > Cicer > Cicer echinospermum. The sequence continues at coordinate 2,556 of PGTU02006769.1, forward strand.
AAAATTTCTCCTCGCAATTTATATCACTTCATTTTATTAATTATTCCTTTTGTTAATTTTTTTTTCTTTTAATAGTATCCAAAATTGTTGACAAAAATATTATTAGATTTTAACATTAATTAACCACAAAAAAAATCTCGGCATTCAAATTATTTCTTTTCTATTATCTTCTCACTTTAACTTTATTTAATTTCGTTCAAAAGTTTCTATGACTAAAAAAAAAGAGAAAATCAACGAGTAAAAAACCATCTGGCTTTCTTCTAACCATTTATCATAGAATCATGACTACGCCTTCATTCACAATTGGACCGAGATGATTTGATAGTCGGCTCGAAACATACGAGTCTTGGAATCCAAAGGTCAGATACTCAAAGCAACATTTAGAACGTGAGAAACCACATTCGCTTTGTGTCTGCGAATTTGATGTATTTTAAACTTCTAGTCCCTATATTGTAAATTGTAGTACTATGTAGTTATTTCTATAGTTATCTTGATTTCGTGATGTATTGACCTAGAAAAATTATTTAATTTGTCAAACGAGTTTATTTGTGTCAAGAATCAATTTTTGTGCGATGAAAAAATTGCTTCTTAATGTCTAGATCATATTTCAATTGAAAATTTATATTATTAGATTCAATCGATTAGAAATAGTTTTAGGATGATTTTAACGGATGAAGTTAGTTTTTTGGAAATTTTATGGCTTAAAAGTAAATTTTGATATGTTTTATGGTGGTAGATCATTTGTAAAGTGCTAAAGTGTTTAGAAAAGTATTTGTCTTGACCAAGTTGTGTAGTGAATTTTGGAATATAATTTAATTTAGCTTGAAAATCAAAATTTTTGTGATTTTAGAATTTGTTAAGAAAATTCATCCCAAAATATCCTATTATGAAAAATTGAATTTATGACTTCTAAATGGTTAGAAATGATTATCTAAGTGTTAGGATTGGAGATAAATTTTTTATGACATGTAGTTTATTTCTAAAACAATTTCTAAAGCTAGGAAAATGAGAAAATTATTATTTTTTCCTATTTTAATTTACAATAATATTTTTTTTATAAATAATTGAATTATGGAATTTTGATTTTATGTGTCATAGTTTTATTTTAATATCTAAGTATTGGAATTTTTTACTTTTAATTATTTATTATTAGTTGATCTTTTAAGAGTGGGGTTATACTGTCATTTTATTGGAACAATAATAGCAGTTGTCATGGCTGTTTATTATGCACGATCACTTTATTTTTATATTTTTGGGTGTTGACTTATGAAAGAAACAATTTAAGAGAATTTTTAAAGTTTAAAAAATTTAATGAATAGTTAGTTCTTTTGTGGAAATGTGTAGCTATTTTAAGATATTCTACGTTTTATTTCTTGTTTAGTGAACCTTTAGGCAACCTCACAACTTTTTTTAAGAGTAGGAGTAGTTTGTTTGAAACTAAGAATGAGAGGTAAATCATTTTGGTGGAGGTGTGGACTTAGTGGAGCTAAGACGATGTGCGTGGATTAAGATTTTATTGTTAGGAAATAAAGCAGCCTAGGTAAGGGCATTTCCTCATACAAATTTTAGTTAGACCGTTGGTTTGAGGGTATGAAATAGATAATTTTGGTTGTGTAATAACACACTTATTTAAAAACTTAGAAAAATAAGAGATTTTAAATATTAACATAATTAATTTAGGACAAAGATATTTTAATAAGAACAGGAAGGATAGTAGCAATAAATAAGTAATGCCCAAGGGTCAAAATGGGTAATTTCTTCCATTTTCCATCTAATCAAACCAGACATCCTCTAATCAGAATTCCTCTGATTAGATTTCCTCTGATATTACATTCCTCTGATCAAATTACATTTGATCTAGATTTACCCTAATTTTGAATTTATCTAATCAGATTATATCTAACCCATACTCCCTCCAACTAGACTTTATCTAGTTAGACTTCCTCTAATAAGAACTTCCTTATTCCAGATTTCCTTTATCACTACTTCTCTAATCAAACTTCCTCAGTATAAAAGTTCCCTTTTGATAAAACTTTGGCACAATTTCACTTCCAAGTTCCACCTCAAGCTTTAAATTATCTAATATAAATTAGAGGATGAATCTGGTACTCACTGTATCTAGCAAATTGTAGCAGATAAGACGGCTTGAGGCATGAATTCAGACATCAAAGAATAAGGTTCTATAGTTATGTGTGTTGAAGTTGAAATTCATTTTATTTATTAGTACAAAAGAGGATGTTTTGCAAACACTGTACCATTTAGTTACAATGACATTTCAATGATTGTTACTTTTCAAAAACTTATATGATTGCTCTAGAATTTATAAATGTATGAATTTGTACCTTTTCTAGATACATGGTTATGGTTATTAGAGTTTATGTACTTGTTCATTGTTTTTTTAGTGATTACTGTTCCCCCACATTTTAAAATAATGTAAAAAACTTATACTATAATTGAAATTTGTAACTAAAATATTACTATAATAAATCTCTCAACTTTTGTCCTTAAGCCCTAGTCCAACTGGCGAATGCCGATATTTTTAGGTTGGACGTCTTGTCTCGAGTTTAAATCCAGGAGTTAACAATTTTGTGCGTTAATTATGGTATAATTTACCATCTCTTCTAAAATAAATAAAAACCTCTCTAGTTTTGGTTTTAATTGAAATAAAGGATACCAAAAATGCTTAATGCACTTTTAAAAACATAAATTGTAAATTTGTGAAATTTATTAACTATATTTTGATATGCTTTTACATTAAATATAGAGCAACTATCATATTTTGTTCTAGGTTTGACAATCATATGCGCAAATACAACTATATGGTGTAAAAGGGTTTGCACTAACACACTGTCCAAAACCATTTTTATTCGGATATTTTAAATAGCACGTCTTTCTGCATGCTGGGAGTAAACAGGAATCTTTTGAGATGAGTTCAATACATCTTTTTTGTTGTCCATTCGCACCACTAGTCATAACTGTAACAGTTTAAATAAAACAACATTATTAGAAAAAAATAAAATCTTGTTTATTTAACGTAATGAAAACTATCAACAAAAATAGGTGCAAAAAAATTTGTTACAAAAATTTTATACCTGAAAAAAATAACGGCCAAGGCGATGAATAGAAAGAAATGAAATTTAGCCATTCAAATAGCTACAATATCAATAGCAATATGAATTATTGTTGTTTCTTTACTCTATGATATACCATTGTAAAAATAAAATCAAGGCTTTATAGATAAACAACCAACATTATTAATCATCTAATAAAAGAAGTCAACTTTAAAGTTTTCTAAAGTTTGAATACACCCCTTTAATAATATTTAGGATTAAAATAATATATCTAGTAAAAAATATATTAAGATAATATATATTTTACTTTAATATATATTATACTAATTTTAATTGTCTATTTTTATTAGCTATTTTTAACATCTATATTGTATTAATTTTTTTTGATAAATCTTATTATTTGTATCTTGGTACAGTGTTATTAAAATCTTGAAATTTCAATTTTTATATTGCTTTATTTAATATACTTTTTCTTTTCTTTGGAGATATCTAAACCATAACAGGAAGAATATATTTATTCTAAAAAGAAAATTTTAAGACATCAATTATATAGATAATTTAAATTAAATTAATTCAATACTATTATTGTTATATAATTTATTATGTTCATCTCTATATTTTAAAAATTAGTAAAGAATGGGATGTGCAACCTTTTATTGTAAAGATTTACTTTTGTTGGAATAGTATAAGAAAACTAAATATGTCATTTTAATGTAACACTAAAAAATATTTATAAATATTATATGTATTATTAGTAATGTCTTTATTATTATTTAAAATCAAATTCATTTTATTTAAATAATTAAAATTATTATTTTATATAATTATGTTGGCTAGGAATTATATGATGACTAGATCTTGGATGACTATATTGTTATTATGGGTTGTTGTCTATTTTATTTATATAGTTACTTTAGAAAATTATAAAATATATTGGTTGGATGTTGTTTGTGTTAATTATCATCTTTCTGTTATCTATTGTAATAATAATTTTGTCTCGCTTTATTTATGTAAATGATAAAGTTATTAGTTAAACTATTTTACAAATTAGAAATTTATAAAAAATATTGGGTTTTTGTTTTATCTTGGCCAAAGAACAATAAAGCTAGGAGGAATTGCTGTTACCCCATCCTTGTTGTTTCATCCATCTTAGTCAACAACAAAAAAGTATCTTGAAAACCTTTTTTTTTCTTTTTATTGTACCATAAAAATTTCTCTCGCAATTTATATCACTTCATTTATTAATTATTCCTTTGATAATTTTTTTTTTCTTTTAATAGTATCCAAAATTGTTGACAAAAATATTATTAGATTTTAACATTAATTAACCACAAAAAAAAATCTCGGCATTCAAATTATTTCTTTTCTATTATCTTCTCACTTTAACTTTATTTAATTTCGTTCAAAAGTTTCTATGACTAAAAAAAAACGAGAAAATCAACGAGTAAAAACCATCTGGCTTCTTCTAACCATTTATCATAGAATCATGACTACGCCTTCATTCACAATTGGACCGAGATGATTTGATAGTCGGCTCAAAACATACGAGTCTTGGAATCCAAAGGTCAGATACTCAAAGCAACATTTAGAACGTGAGAAACCACATTCGCTTTGTGTCTGCGAATTTGATGTATTTTAAACTTCTAGTCCCTATTGTAAATTGTAGTACTATGTAGTTATTTCTATAGTTATCTTGATTTCGTGATGGTATTGACCTAGAAAAATTATTTTAATTTGTCAAACGAGTTTATTTGTGTCAAGAATCAATTTTTGTGCGATGAAAAATTGCTTCTTAATGTCTAGATCATATTTCAATTGAAAATTTATATTATTATGATTCAATCGATTAGAAATAGTTTTAGGATGATTTTAACGATTGAAGTTAGTTTTTTGGAAATTTTATGGCTTAAAAGTAAATTTTGATATGTTTTATGGGTGGTAGATCATTTGTAAAGTGCTAAAGTGTTTAGAAAAGTATTTATCTTTGTGACACCCTAAACCCCAAAATAACATTTAAAATAATATATACTAAATTATTTGAAGAAAACTTGCAGCGGATAAAGAAAATCTGTTAAAGAGAATAAAAACTTTAATATCTAATTTAGGATATCACATTTCTCTAAATACACATGTAACAATTCAACTTTGTTTTTTTAATTATAAATAGTACAATATCAATGAACTTGATTCAACTAGAATTTCTGGATTTAATTCCCCAAGACTTACTCCTACTAAGTTTTCATATAAAAAGTCATTTATAATAACATAAGTAAAATACACGTTACAACTCTTAATTCCCGGTATCACCTATCAGAGCGGGGTTTCTCCCAAACTTGAACTTCGAGACTCATTAACCTGTAATAACTTCGATTTCGCAAATGTGACACCCTAAACCCCAAAATAATATATATAATAATTTATATCATATTTCTATAAAATTCACAGCGGATAAATAAAATATGTTTCCAAGGAAATAAAAACTTTAATTTTTAATTTAGGATATCACGTTTCTCAAAAATCAAAAGGAACACTTTAACTTCTTTACTCCATAGTGCAATCTCGATAAGCTTAAATTAAGTATAATTACTTGATTTAATTCTAAAAACCTACTAGTACTTATATGATTTCATACAAAAGTCGTTTTCAAAATAAATAAGTAAAATACAAATTACAACCATTATTCCCGGTATCATCTATCAGAGCGGGGTTCCTCCCAAACTTGAACTTCAAGACTTATTAACCTGTAACAACTGCGATTTCGCAAACGCAGGGCCAAGCCAGTCAAACACAAACAACGAAGGAGGTGAGTTTCAAAATCATGTTAATAGTATAATATAAGTAAGAAGAATACGCAACAATCATAATAGACCGTATCATAATCACATTACTATATATCAAAATATTAAGTAAATAGTATCATATTATAACATCAAATTCACTCAAGTAAGATAATCATCTCATTATAATATGCATCAAATCATCTAAGAGTAATTATTATTACTTTTGAAACACATCAATCACCACAAAACAATCACAAGTAAATGCAATGTTATGCATGAGCTTAGACTCTACTTCATAATGTGGTACCATTCTCACTCTGAAGTACTTGGTTAGGAGGCTTGATACTATGCCACCATCCCGGTGGACGGACAATTCAAATTGGCCCTGTCCTCATAGATCCCCTCAACTCAACCCGAGACACATATACGTGACAGTCGAGGTAACGTGTGTTGCGTGGTAGCTCCCGACATTTGGAGTGCTACCTCCAAGTCACTTAGGAATTCCCACCCGAATACCTCCAAGGTCTAACAATCTTGCCCTTAAGGCTCGACAGCAGACCGCCACGATCAGGCTCATTCAGTTGTACTTCCCCCGGAATCACTAGGCTTGTCAGGCCCTACCTATATGATGACAAAATAATCTCCACTTCACAAATTCACAATATTTATTTCTCCCCTCGTTGGTATATGATACTCCATTAATACCGTCATCTCAGACACAAATTGAAATCACAATATTCTCATCACAATTTATATAACATCACTATAATTATCACACGTCATCATCATCATCACATAAACTCATCACAATTTATAGAATCACTATCATCAATCATACAACAACACATATATTCATCACAAATTTATCACATCACCATTATTAGTCATACATTATCATCATTATATATAATTATCACAACACATCTATTTTTATCATAACATCATTTAACTCATCTAATCAAACATATGCATAAAATTAATTCAACAACCAATATCACAATAATATCACACACCACGCATTAAATCAAATATCACAATAATATCAAATGCCACACATTTAACGAAATTAAATCAAATATCACAATAATATCAAATGTTCACACATTTAACGAAATTAAATCAAATATCACAATAATATCAAATGCCACACTTTCAACAAATTAAATCAATCAACACCCTACAAATATTTCTATTCTATATTTTAATCTCACAATTTCCATATTTTCACATTAACTAATTTATCCCTCAAAGGGCTACTGCCATACGTAGCGAGCCCCGGATGAATCGTTGGGAAATACGGTTTTCCCGTTCATCTCACAATATATTACACTCAATGAATTCAAACGCTCTCTCACCCCTTACCTTATTTGACGCTTTCACCAACGACTACGATTCCACGAGCAAACATCCTTTGTTCATTGACTCTTTGTCTTTCAATCGATCTAACTCGCAGTTTATGGTAAATGTTAAAAATAAATTTATGAGAACATCCTTTAAAAACTAAATTCGAAATTCGGTCAAGGAAACTTACCATAAATCAGAAAACAAATCAGTGGGTAAAATAGCAATTTTCACACGGTCGTTTTGGCGTTGGTTTTACTCAAATCGGACTTACGGTGAAGGAGAACGGTTCAAACTAAGTAATTTAACAAGCGGAGAAGTCGGGGATTTTAGAGAGAAATTGGATGGTTAAAAAATCTGAAAAATTGTGTTTAATTGACTAACTAATTGAATGGAACAACATACTGAAATTTGGGTGAAACAGAGAAAGTTTTCTGGAACAGTTATCGATCACCGGTGCCAAACGATAGGCTTGTTGTTGGTTTCCCTTGGTTTTACTAGTGATGGTCGTAAGCTTCCTTCCTTGTTTTTTTCTTTTATTTTATTAACATAATTAGGGTTAACATAAATGGTCAAGTCTATTTGTCCCTTATTTAATTTATATTTTACTATTATTATTTTTATTTTGCTAAACAAAATTAATTGTTACTTAATCTCTTTTTTTTTTTTTTTAAATACTCTATCAAACATCATTAAATTTTTAAAAACATTACTAATATTTCATAATTAATATATGTTAAATTGAGTAATTAAATAATCAATATAAAAACATATTACTAATAATTAAAACTATCTTCCTCATATTACTAATAATCAAAATAATCTCTACAATTATACTTATTTTTCAAAAATACTCACATCATGATATTAGAAAATAGTCAAAATCATAAAATAAATAAATATAACATCAATATTTTATTATTAATTACTAAATCATAATAAATATAGTATAAAATCACAATGTCATAAAAAGCATATAAAAATAAAAGAAATCAAACACAAATCAATTCTATCTCAAGATATTATTTATAAAAAAAATAACTAAAAATAGAAAGTAGTTATAAATATTGAAATATAACTACGTGCATACTTAATATCAGTCAAACGCACACAAAAAATATTACATTAATTGGGACACGTATATACACGTAAAATTGCACAAAATCTTTTTCTTTAAACTATATATTACATTAAACTACTATATATTTTTAAAAAAAAAAAAGATCAAAGAGTAAAATATCATATTTATTATTTATATCGCTCACGCAATCTAATATTTATAAAACTAGTACAATCATAGAAATCATGCCTATAAAGAAAATTAATCACAAAAACTAATCAACATATATTATAAAATAATTTTAGCACCAAATTTAATTATCTAAAATTCCTATTTAATTAATAAATAGTTCATTATAAAATTTGGGTGTTACAATTCTCCCCCTTGTTAAAGAATTTCGTCCTCGAAATTTTCGGTGAGCGAACTAATATTTAACTTACTGCCCTCAAGATTCAGAACTTAGTGTATAACTATAATTTAACACATTCATATCTCCAATAAGCACAACATGTAAAAAAATCAACTAACATTGCATGATAGACTTAACGATGACCAAATAAATCAGTTAAAACACATAACATTTTATCATTCAATTATCAAATAAAATGTCTATCACATTTATCATTCAATTAATAAAATACGATAGCTCACAACACTCACTGCAATTTACATAATAAAACATAACATATAGATTTTTTCAATAATAATGCAGTCATTTAGTTGGTTAAATGAAACACATTCCAAGTACGTTGTCAATTTCAACTACAAACAAATATTACTAGTTTTGACTCCTTAATAGAGTCTAAATCCAATCAGCAAACATTCAACAAATTTAACTTAGATCACAATAGAGAGCAATTTTTAAATAAATAAACATTAAACAACTTAAATAATTTATAATAGAATGTACATATCAATACTCTATAAAAACATAATTTGTATATAATCAAGGAGAAAGAAAAAAAAACTAACAATAGAGATACTATTTCCTAATAACATATATTTAATAATAAATTCATCAATTGATATATAGCAATGGACATTTTTTTTAATTATTTAAAATATTATTATTTAAAGAGTACTTCTAAGCATAATAATGAGTTATCGTTGTCGGTTCTTATTGACAATGAGTCACGGGTAGCTAGTCCCTCCTACTCATGTAGTCAACTACTTAAGTAACTATAATGTGCAGTCATTCAATTTTTTAAATATGGGTAATTAAAAGTATCGTTAACGTGGTTCAGGAGTGCGAAGGCGGCGCCACAACTCCTACTCCTTACTTCAAGTTAAAAACTCACTTAATTACACATTGACAATAATTTATTGGTAATTTACAACTAGTTACAACAACAAGAAAATGACACAGTATCAATATATAATCAATAATCCGATTGAAGAAATATAAACGTATTTCACTTTTGGATGCTATCGACTACTCTAATTATACACCAATTTCAACAATTAGAACACTTGAAACACGAACAAATTAATATTTACATATCATATTACACATTCAAATAACTAATCCAAAAATAGCACAACATTTTACGTTCATCTCATAACTCAAACGAGGATTCAAAAGATGAAACATATTCTCATAGAGGTCTAATTGCTCCAAATTGATCACGATTAAATTTTCTTTTGAGTTAACCATCACTTAAAAGTTACAACAAATGAAAGCATATATAGATTTTTCCAAGTAGAAGATAGAATAAATAAATATTTACTTAGAAGATATAGTACATTACCAACACCAAATTGATCAGCTAGTGCAAAATACCACTTTCAAGTTACACATCATTCTAAAATAATTTCTAGATTAAAATTATTATTAAAAAATATTACTGAACCATTTAGCACCAATAATAATTAATTGAGAATTCCAAATTTCTTTAATTTATTTTTCAATAATTCAAGTCTAAATAAAACAAATAAATAACATCACAATCTAAATACAAATACAAATAAATAAATCACGAATATTTTTAAAATCTATAAGATTGTCTAAAAATTTATTCATATTTTAATCATCAAAAACACATTTTTAAATAGTTCATCACTGAAAATTATTATTTTCAACTATATTTTGAATATAAAATTTAAACTATATATAGATAGATAGGAAATTTTACAATTATTAACACTTCCAATAGTTCAATTTATTTCTTATTTTATCAAACTTACAAAAAAAATGTTATATCTTATATACATTAAAAGTAGTGCACATGACAAAAACATAAGACATATGATAATGATAATGAATTACACTAATTCATAAAATCTACAAAATAGCCTCCTCTCACACTAACTACTTAACCTGCTTATAGATACACTCTTCAATTTTTATCAAGCCACAAAATTGGTCCAAAACATAACACACCATAAATTTTAAAGATTTTGAAGTTTGTTCTAATCTTAAAAATTGAGCTCAATAAAAATTGTTTATTTTATAAATTAATAAAAAAAATTGATAAAATAAATTTTAGTTCTATACGCATACCAAATCTACATGAGTCATCTACACATATCAATCTACCTGATGCACTCTACACATACCAATTTAATGCATACATTTGTGGTTAGGTTTAATTCATAATAAATAAATAAAATCTACCTGTAAAATAAGTCAATTATAGAATCCAAAATTTAGATAACTTTTCAAAATTATTTCACTGTTTGGAATTTTTTTTTTTAAAACTTTGTTTTTTTTTCCTTCTTTTTACTTCTCTTTCTCAATTAATATACATTTTATCGTTAGTACTATTGTAAATCACTGGAAATTTCTTAAACTCTAAAACTCTAACATCGAGTCAAACTCTAATGAGTTCATAATATCATAATTAAAAAAAATCAATCATTTCAAATAAATATCCCAATACCCTCACGATCCAATATTTACACCAGCCCCTAACCAACATAACAACAACTCTTTTCAATTTTCTAAAAACAAGACATAGTAAAATGCTGTAAATTTTAAGCTGTTTTAAACATTAAATATAATCAGTAGCATATAATTATTGGTATTTTATAAATCAACAAAAATTCAACTGAATTTAATTTCTTTAAAATAATCAAGAGTAACTCAAACAAAAGTTATTTTCATCATATAAAATAAGTAAACTTTAACTCCTTCAAAATGTCATTTTTAAAAATTATAAGTTCTACCAAACTCTAATATTCAAGAATTACTATTGCTAGTAATATGAATTTCATACTATCTAAATCATGACGACATTGTAAATTGTTTTCAAAAACCAATATCAAAACTCTACTCATCTAGACATACAACATCAACACTTTCAAGTGAATTTAAAGTTAACATTCATGATTTAAAATAATTTTTTTCTTAACAAAGCCAATCATAAAATAAAAAATAATATTTTTTTTAAAATTAAAACTTTAAACATAAGAGACATATTTCCTATCTAACTCAAAGTTTAGAACGAAACATTTTTTTTTCTCTATTGAGTTTCAACAAAATAATTTGTAACTAGTAAAAAGTCAATACTTAATTTTTAAATATATAATTCATACGAAAAATCAATGTTTCAATCATATTAGTTATTAGATCAAACACTTTAACAGATACATCAAACTAAATATTTAATTGATTAAGGGGTGAAATATACCGATGGTCAATCAAAATTATTATTTCCAACTTATTCATATAAAAAAGAGTGCCAAAAAGATCATAGTTAGGTAGGCAAAGCAATAAGCAACCAAGTAACTCACATAATCTTGTTCACAATTAAAATTAACTCAATCTTAACAAGTAATTTTATGTTTTATTTACTCACTTAAGTAGGATTAGGGAATTCCATAACACAATCAGAGTAAGAATTAATAATAGTTAATTATTAATATCAAAATATGTTAATAATACAAAAGCAATATAACAATTAACACAATTATATAACGAGGTAAAAAACATGACATTGAAAATAATTAATACACAAGAAACACAATTGACACGACTAACATTTGACTCAGATTGAATCGACACTCAAACCCACTCGCCTGAATGGACAGAACCTCTCTGATACCACTAATGTGACACCACTAAACCCCAAAATAATATATATAAATAATTATACAAATCTATAAAATGCCGCAGCGGATAAATAAATATGTTTCAAGAAAATAAAAACTTTAACTTAATTTAAGATATCACGTTTCTCTTTCAAAATTAAAAGGAACCTTAAACTCTTAACTCATAGTTGCATTCTCATAAGCTTTGAATTAAGTATAAATACTTGATTAATCTAAAAACCTACTAGTATATATGGTTTCATACAAAAGTCATTTCAAAATAAATCAAGTAAAATACAAATTACAACCTTATTCCCAGTATATCTATCGAGCGGGGTTCTCCCAACTTGAACTTCCAGACTTTATTAACCCTGTAACAATGCGATTATTGCAAACCGGCCCAGCAGTCACACAAACAACGAAGAGGTGAGTTTCAAATCAATGTTAATAGTATAATATAAGTAAGGAGAACACGCAACAATCATAATAGAGTATCATAATCACATTATATATATCAAATATTTAAGTAATAGTATATATTTACATCAAATTCACTCAAGTAAGATATATCTATATAAATATGCATAAACTATCTAAGAGTAATTATTTATTATTTTGAAACACATCAATCACACAAAACATCACAAGTAAATGCAATGTTATGCATGAGCTTAGACTCTACTTCACAATGTGGTACCATTTCTAACTCTGAAGTACTTGGTTAGGAGGCTTGATACTATGCCACCATCCGGTGGACGGACCAATTCAAATGGGCCTGTCCTCATAGATCCCTCAACTCAACCCGAGACACATATACGTGACAGTCGAGGTAACGTGTGTTGCGTGGTAGCTCCCGACATTTGGAGTGCTACTCCAAGTCACTTAGGAATTCCCCACCGAATATCTCCAAGGTCTAACAATCTTGCCTTAAGGCCTCGACAGCAGACCGCCACGATCAGGCTTCATTCAGTTGTACTTCCCCGAATCACTAGGCTTGTGGCCCTACCTATATGATGACAAAATAATCTCCACTTCACAAATTCACAATATTATATTTCTCCCCTCGTTGGTATATGATACTCCATTATACCGTCATCTCAGACACAAATTGAAATCACAATATTCTCATCACAATTTATAACATCACTATAATTAATCACACGTCATCATCATCATCACATAAACTCATCACTATTTAAAGAATCACTATCATCAATCATACAACAACACATATACTCATCACAAATTTATCACATCACCATTATTAATCATACATTATCATCATTATATATAATTATCACAACACATCTATTTTTATCATAACATCATTTAAACCCATCTAATCAAACATATGCATAAAATTAATTCAACAACCAATATCACAATAATATCACACACCACGCATTAAATCAAATATCACAATAATATCAAATGCCACACATTTAACGAAATTAAATCAAATATCACAATAATATCAAATGTCACACATTTCACGAAATTAAATCAAATATCACAATAATATCAAATGCCACACTTTTAAACAAATTAAATCAATCAACACCCTACAAATATTTCTATTCTATATTTTAATCTCACAATTTCCATATTTTCACATTAACTAATTTATCCCTCAAAGGGCTACTGCCATACGTAGCGAGCCCCGGATGAATCGTTGGGAAATACGGTTTTCCCGTTCATCTCACAATATATTACACTCATGAATTCAAATGCTCTCTCACCCCTTACCTTAATTTGACGCTTTCACACACGACTACGATTCCACGAGCAAACATCCTTTGTTCATTGACTCTTTGTCTTTCAATCGATCTAACTCGCCAGTTTATGGGTAAATGTTAAAAATAAATTATGAGAACATCCTTTAAAAACTAAATTCGAAATTCGGTCAAGGAAACTTACCATAAATCAGAAAACAAATCAGTGGGTAAAATAGCAATTTTTCACACGGTCGTTTGGCGTTGGTTTCACTCAAATCGGACTTACGGTGAAGGAGAACGGTTCAAACTAAGTAATTTAACAAGCGGAGAAGTCGGGGATTTTAGAGAGAAATTTGGATGGTTAAAAATCTGAAAAATTGTGTTTAATTGACTAACTAATTGAATGGAACAACATACTGAAATTTGGGTGAAAACAGAGAAAGTTTTCTGGAACAGTTATCGATCACCGGTGCCAAACGATAGGCTTGTTGTTGGTTTCCCTTGGTTTTACTAGTGATGGCCGTAAGCTTCCTTCCTTGTTTTTTTTCTTTTATTTTATTAACATAATTAGGGTTAACCTAAATGGGTCAAGTCCATTTGTCCCTTATTTAATTTATATTTTACTATTATTATTTTTATTTTGCTAAAACAAAATTAATTGTTACTTAATCTCTTTTTTTTTTAAATACTCTATCAAACATCATTAAATTTTTTAAAACATTACTAATAT
>PGTU02006776.1:0-11381 GCA_002896215.2 Cicer echinospermum
TTCTATAAAATTTGCAGCGGATAAATAAAAATCTGTTAAAGAGAATAAAAACTTTAATTTTAATTTAGGATATCACGTTTCTCAAAAATCAAAAGGAATAATTTAAACTTATTTTCTCCGTTAAAATAGTGTAATCTCAATAAGCTTTATTTAAGTATTATTACTTGATTTAATTTAAAACTTACTAGCACTTCTTAGATATTCATACAAAAATTCATTTCAAATTAAAAAAAAGTAAAATACAACTTAATCCCTTATTCCCGGTATCACCTATCAGAGCGTGGTTCCTCCCAAACTTGAACTTCGAGATTCATTAACCTGTAATAACTGCGATTTTGCAAACGCAGGACCAAGCCAGTCAAACACAAACAACGAATGAGGTGAGTTTTGAAAACATGATGTGAGTTTTGAAAACATGATGGCAGTATAATACAAGTAAGAAGAACACGCAAACAATCATAATAGAACCGTATCATTGCACAAACATCCCATCAAGAAAATATCACATTAAAAAGTCAAGACCACTCAAGGGAAATCAATAAATCTCACTATAACATCAAATTATCTAAGAGAAATTATCACCACCCACGATACCTATTAATCACAACAAACACAATCACAATAAAATGCAATGCTATGCATGAGCTTAGACTCTACTTCACAATGTGGTACCATTCTAACTCTGAAGTACTTGGTTAGGAGGCTTCATACTATGCCACCATCCCGGTGGACAGACAATTCAAATTGGCCCTGTCCTCATAGATCCCCTCAACTCAACCCGAGACACATATACGTGATAGTCGAGGTAAACGTGTGTTGCGTGGTAGCTCCCGATATTTGGAGTGCTACCTCCAAGTCACCTAGGAATTCCCCATCCGAATACCTCCAATGTCTAACAATCTTGCCTTAAGGCTCGACAGCAGACCACCACGATCAGGCTCATTCAGTTGTACTTCCCCAGAATCACTAGGCTTGTCAGGCCCTACTACATGATGGCAAAATAATCTCCACTTCACAAATTCACAATATTTATTTTCTCCCCTCGTTGGTATATGATACTCCATTAATACCGTCATCTCAGACACAAATTGAAATCACAATATTCTCATCACAATTTATAACATCACTATAATTAATCACACATCATCACATAAACTCATCACAATTTATAGAATCACTATCATCAATCATACAGCAACACATATATTCATCACAAATTTATCACATCACCATTATTAATCATACATTATCATCATTACATATAATTATCACAACACATCTATTTTATTATAACATCATTTAAACTCATCTAATCAAACATATGCATAAAATTAATTCAACAACCAATACCACAATAATATCACACACCACACATTTAAAGAAATTAAATCAAATATCACAATAATATCAAATGCCACACATTTAACGAAATTAAATCAAATATCACAATAATATCAAATGCCACACATTCAAACAAATTAAATCAATCAACACCCTACAAATATTTCTATTCTATATTTTAATCTCACAATTTCCATATTTTCACATTAACTAATTTATCCCTCAAAGGCTACTGCCATACGTAGCGAGCCCCGGATGAATCGTTGGGAAATACGGTTTTCCCGTTCATCTCACAATATATTACACTCATGAATTCAAATGCTCTCTCACCCCTTACCTTATTTCGACGCTTTCACCTATGAATATGATTCGACGCCCAAACAGTCTTTGCTCTTTGACTTTTTGTCCTTCAATTGATCTAACTCGACAGTTTATGGATAAACGTCAAAAATAAATTATGAGGAGATATTCTAAAAACTAAATTTGAAAATCGGTCAAATAAAATTACCATAAATCAGAAAACCAATCAGTGGATAATATAGCCACTTTTCACACGGTCGTTTTGGCGTTGGTTTCACTCAAATCGGACTTACGGTGAAGGAGAACGGTGCAAAATAACGAATTCTACAAACGAAGAAGTCGGGTATTTTAGGGAGAAATTGGGGTTGTTAAATGATAGGGTTATTGTTGTGTTTCCTTTTTGGTTTTACGGCTACCCTTCCAACTTCCTTCTCTTTTGTTTGTTTTATTTTATTAACAATTAGGGTTATCAAACCCATTGGTCTCCATTTAGGTTTTACTAGTTTTTTTATATTATTTTTTTAACACAAATTCATTATAAAATTTTATTTAATATTTCAAAATTAATTATTTTAAAAAAAATTAATTAATCTTTAAAATAATTAATAACCCAAACTCTCATATTCAATAATCCTATTAATAAATACTTATTTTTCAAAATACTCAAAATAAATTTTACCTCATTAGAGAATAGTTTGGAAATTATAAAATAATATAATATCAACACTTATATTAATTACAAGTCTAATAATATATAAAAAATCACAATGTTATAATAGTATATAAAAATAAAGGCAATCAAACACAATAATTCACTACTATCTCAAGATACATTTTTTTATAATAAAAAATACTAAAAACTATGAAAATAGAATTATTAAATAATTTTGAATTTTATAGCTACGTGGCATACTTAATATCAGTCAAACGCCACATTAAAAGTATTACCTTAATTGGGTACACATATATACACGTAAAATTGTATAAAATCTTTTTTCTATAAATAAATATATATATATATATTATATATATTATATATATAATATATATATTACACTAAAACACTATTATTTTTAAAACAATAGATCAAAGAAATATAATAATAAATATATACTAAATTATTTATATCGCTCATTTAATCTAATATTTATAAACTAGCACATCTTATAAATCACCTATATAAGAAAAATTAGTTAGAATTTATCATCTTATATTCTAAAAATAATTAACATTAAATTAATTATTTACAATCGTACTTAACTAATAAAATACTTTATTATAAAATTTAGGGTGTTACATAATTAGTATTAATACACCATCCTTGTATTTGGAATTTGAAGCTTTAGTGTTATATGCTTACAATTATTTAATATACTTGTTGAAATGGTGGTCACCCTTTATAGGTCCTTCCAGACTATATAACGCCTCATACCATTTAATAAATATTTTAATATAGAAAGGTCTTTTTTAGTTCAATAAATATTCAATAGCTATTTATATTTAGCATAATGTGATTTTGAACCCCATTCTGATATGAAAGGTTAAATAAGAAATAAAAAAATTTTAAAAGATTTCTAAACAATAATAGTAATAATAGTTTTATAATTAAACATCAATATTTATCTGAAGATATATTCTATGGTTAAATGATCAATTACACGAGTCAAAAGGACAAACATAATACTTTATTTACTAAAAAACTATTCAATTGAAAAAACCATAGCATGAGTTTTTTATAATATAAATTGATGAAACAATTTTGTATTTGATTCATGCAAGGTAGAGAAAAAATGACTAAAACTCTCAAAGTCATTTATACTATCATCCTTTTTGTGTTCCTATTTCTTGCTGTATCGATGGTGTTGGTAGGTTCCTTATCATGTTTCTTGTCATACAAAATATTTAACCTTTTTCTATAGCATTTTTCATTCTTCATTAATGTAGCCATTGAGAAACACACTCTTGACATCCATCTGAAACAATTCAATATTCATAGAACAAGCATAAGCAATAATAATCGAATTGCTTCTAACCTTGCTACTTGAGCAAATGTTTCGTCAAAGTCAATCCCTTTTTCTTGATTGTATCTTGAACAACCAACCTTGCCTTGTTCGAACAACTATACCATTATCGTCTAGTTTTATTTTTAAAAATCCATTTGGTACCAATGTTGTGTTTGTTTCCAGGATTAGAGACAAGCTCCATACTTAGCTTCTTTCAAAATTGGTTTTAGTTTTCTTGCATGGCAAGTATCATTGATCATCTTTACGTACATCACCAATCTTTGAGGGTTCTATTTGAGAAACAAAAGCCATATTTAACAGGCATCTTGGAGTCCTAGAATGCATGACAGGGTTCTTAGTGATATTAATAGCACTAGTATATCACATAAGATGGGCACTGTTCCTAGATCAAACACAAAAATCTAAGAGGTGTTGCTGCATCCAAAGAATGCTGTGAACAACAGCTACCAGCTGCTACATACTCAGCTTCAGCAGTTGAGAGTGCAACACTGTTTTGTTTCTTGCTATGCCAAGAAACAAGAGAGTTTCCTAGTAGTTTGCAAGTACCAGATGTACTCTTCTGTCCAATTTGCATCCAGCAAAATCAGAATCAGAATAACCAACTAGAGTGCAAAGTAGGTCCCTTAGGATACACAAACCTAGATTTTTGGTTCCTATGAGATATCTAAAAACCCTCTTAACTGCACTAAGGTGAGATTCCTTGGGATTGGCTGGTATCTAGCACACATGCACACACTAAACATGATATCTGGGTCTACTAGCTGTTAGGTAAAGTAAGGATCCTAATCAAGCTTCTAAACACAGTCACATCTACAGGTTTACCCTTCTCATCTTTATCTAAGTAGCAGGCTTGACTCATAGGTGTATCAATGGATTTAAACTTATCAAAACCGAATTTCTTTAAAATATCATTGCAGTATTTGGTTTGACTTAGGAAAATCCCATTCTTGCTTTGTTTGATTTGAAATCCAAGAAGTAAGTCAATTCTCCATCATGGACATTTCAAATCTACCTTTCATTGTATTTTCAAAATCTTTACAAAGCTTATCATTTGTTGATCCAAATATTATGTATCAACATAAATATGTACCAATAGAATGTCTTTTCCTTGTCTTTTGATGAAAAGTGTCTTATCCACATTTCCCCTTAAAAACTTTTCTTGTAAGAGAAAATTGCTCAGCTTGTCATACCAAGCTCTTGGAGCTTGTTTCAAGCCATAGAGGGCTTTTGTCAGTTTAAACACATGATTTGGAAGCTTAGGATCTTAAAAACCAGGTGTTTGACTCACAAAAACTTCCTCTTGGATGTTCTCCATTTAAAAATGCACTTTTAACATCCATCTGATAAGTTTAAAGTCCATTATACTTGAATAAGCAAGTAGGATTCTAATGGCTTCTAGTCTAGCTACTAGGGCATAGGTTCATCATAATCTATTCCCTCTTCCTGGTTGTACCCTTGGCCACTAACTAGCTTTATTCCTAGTAAAACACCATTCTCATCCATTTTTTTTCTGAACACCCACCTAGTTCCTATGACATGTTTATCCTCTGGTTTTGGAACTAGAGTCCACACTTGGTTTCTCTCAAACTGATTGAGCTCCTCTTGCATGGCTACTATCCAGTCATGGTCCATAAGGGCTTCCTTAATGTTTTTGGGTTCAATTTGAGAAACAAAGGCAGTAAAGTTGCAAAACTCTCTAAGTGATTTTCTGGTTGAAACTCCTTTTGAGATCTCTCCAATAATGTTGTCTATGGGATGGTTTTTGGTAACTTCCATTCTTTGGGTAATCATATCTCCCTAATAGATTCTACACAGTCAAGGTTGGTTGGAGGTACAGGGTTCACTAGGTTTCTATTGGTCAGGAGCTCTACAATATCATCCAATGAATTACCAACTATAGACGGAGTTTTTTGTCAAGTTTTCAGCAAACAAGTCATCAAACTTTACATGAACTGACTCCTCTATAGTTTTGGTTTCTTTTATTGTAGATTCTATAAGCTTTACTAAACTGGGATACCCTAGAAAGTACCCCTCATCTGCCTTAGGATCAAACTTACCTTAGATGTTCTTCCATTGTTAACACAAGCACTTACACCCGCAAACCCTGAAAAGTAAGATATGTTGGGGTTTTCTTCCCTGTATAACTCATAGGGAGTCTTTCTTAGTATAGGCCTAATAAGACCCTATTCACTACATGAAGTGCAGTGTTGTGGCATCAGCCCAAAAGTATTAGGGAAGGGTTGAGTCTTTAAGCATGTCCTTACGCTAAGTCTCCTCTAAGGCCTATCTTCCTCTCTACTACTCCATTTTGCTGTGGAGTTTCTAGGGGCTAAAATATGTGTTGGATTACCATGATGTTCCACAGTTAGGTTTGAAAGAATCATTTTGGGAATTCACTCCATGATACTTTTTAATAGATATGATTTCTGATTATTTTCATTTTGAACCAAGTGGCAAATTTCTTAAAAGTTGAGAATGCTCACTCTTGTGAGTCAGAAATGATGTCCATGTGAACCTAGTGTAATCATCTACCAGCACTTACCGCATATAGGTTCCAAAAGCTTCTAACCTGAGATGGACAAACAAGTCCTGTGTCCAACTGTAGATCTACTACTGTTTGAACTAAGTCTATAGGGGGGAAAGAAGACTTAACTAGCTTACTCTTACAGGAGTCACATTAACCTATCTTAGAAAACTTTCCTATTTGGGAGACTAGGACTAAGTTGCTTCCTAACTAGTCTATTCAGTGATCATATGAATATGGGCCACTCTCTATGCCACAACCAGTTCTCATCAGCATTTGATAATAAGCAACATATGTCATTTGCAGGTAAGGAATCAAAATCTATCGGTGTAATATTGTTAACTCTTTTACCTGTCAATTTCATACCTTTAAACATCCTTATGCTCAGTGTGCAACTCATAGAGGTAAAATGTACTTTGAATCCCTTGTCAACACAGCTGGCTGATACTTAGCAAGTTGTGCTTTAGATCCTTGACATACAGAACATTTTTAATTACTGTAGATGATTTGTTTCCGATGTCTCCACACATCCTAAGATCTTCCTTTATTATTGTCACCCTATTTGCAAAGCCTCTTCCTTTAAGTTCAGAGACAAGAACATTGACTTGTCTCCAGTCATATGCTTGGAGCATCCACTGTCCAGATACGATGATTGATTCATGGATGCCAAGCATATCTGCAAAAATGATTCAAGTTTTGGATTTTAGGTACCAATTCAAGATTGGGTCCTGGGGGTTAATTTCAAATGCTTGTGACCTTGACTTTCAAATTTGTTTCTCTGTTGGCAGTTTTTTTCAGTTTGCAATTGAAAACATATGTCCGCTTTTTGCAACAAGAAGTGACATATCACATGCAAGTGATGATTTATATTTGGTTAGCAAAGTATCGATGCATTTGTTTTAGATTAGAGCAATTTCTATGCCCTTTAACATGCATGTGTTGTTTATAGCGGTCCAAATTTAACACTTAGATCTCGTTGTGATTTCTAAGAGAGTCTATCTAGGTTGTTTTTACCATATTAAACTTAGCTACATCACTTTCAGTTCAGGAGTTGCCTTTTTGCAGATTTTCATTTATTTTGAGACTCATGCTTCAAATTATTTCAATCATACAGCATGCATTTCTCTTCTAGCAGTTTCTTAGTACTGATTATTGTTTGAGAACACTTACATATTTCAGTATGCATTCGATTAAGCTCATGCAGGTTCATCATAGGATGGATTAGAGGTTGTATTACTTCACTGTCAGATTCTGAGTCAGTATTTGCCATGAGACATAAGTTAGCTTCCTCATCTTCAGAATCGTCAAATGAATCTTCATCATTGTCGTTCTAGGCAATGTAAGCTCTCTTTGTTGAAGGTTGTTGATCCTTTCCTTTGGTCTTTACAGACTTGTTTTTGTTCTGCAGTTTATAACACTCAGTCTGATGTGGCCTGTTTTACCACATTCATAGCAAGTTATGACTTTGCTGTCATTGGTATCACTTTTGCTGAAGCCTTTAGTCTTTGAATTCTGTGGTTTTCTTGACTGGGCTTCCTTTCTTTTTCAAAAATTTCTTGAATTTTCTAACCAACATTCCCTATCTCAGGCTCTTCATCAGATTCACTTTCTGAATCATCAGTAGTTGGTTTAGATTTTGCTTTGTGAGTTTTGAGCCTTCAGTGAAAGTCCTTTGCTTTTCCTGGTAGATTGTTCTGACTCATTCAATATGTGCAATTCCATCTCATTATCCCTGAGCTTTTCCAAATAATGTTGCAATAGTCATGTTTGCAGGCTCTTTGATTCAGCATGGCAGTGATTTTGGGTTGCCATTCTCTGGTCAAACACCTCATTACTTTTCCTATTTGTGGCTTGTTGTCTATAGCTTTTCCTAGGGCATGAAGATTGTTGATGATGTGTGTAAACCCTTGTCTGCAGGGTCACTGATTGATTCATCTTTCTTCATGTTTGAACAATTCATACTCATGCATGAGAGTATTTGTTCTGGCCCTTCTGACATATGTGGTGCCTTCATGTGTTTCCTGAGAGTATCCCACATTTCCTTTGCAGATTTGCAGTTTGACACCCTAAAGAATTCTTCTGCACACAAAGCAGATGTTATAATATTCTTGGCCTTAACATTATAACCAACTTTCTTTTTGTCATCATCAGAACCAATCAGATCTTGGTTTGATGATGATGGATTATCCCTCGTGCCTGCAATTTTAGGCATGTGGGGACCATCTCCACTGCCTCTAAATGTCCAACCCACATGCTTCTAGAAAGATGAGCATCCTCTCTTTCTAGTACATGTATGCATGCATTAAAGGCAGGGGGTCTGGTTAGAGATTGCCTTTCTCCTAGAATCTAAAGAAGTCATGTTCTTTTATGAGTTTTTCTCTAAAAAGTTAGGCTTGGTGCCAATTGTTGGAAAATATGACTTCTTTTGATTAAGAATAAGAGAATTAAGATCAATCCAACGTGTTCAATTTTAATTCCTATGTTAACTATTCAAGATTCATACACAAAGTACACAGCGGAATATTTAGATCGCATACAAGATGAATATGAAAGTAAAGAGATAAGGATAGAGAGATGGCACCAGATTTATCCTGTCAGTGTCAGTATGACAGCTACATCCAGTCCTGACAATCCAACTGAATTTCAGATTTTTCTCCAATAGAAGAATTAAGACTTGTTTACGATTGTCCAGTTTCTCGAGACTATCTATCTAACTCGAATTCTTTCTATTTCTCAACCCCTTGATCCTTGCATCAATCGTCAAACATACACAAGATAAGTGTAGCTCTTTCTGATATCCTACATCAACGAAGATGCCACCAGTTTTCTAAACTGGATTTTCAATCCTTATTACAAGAGTTGTGTTTTTCAAGAATTAAGAAGTACAAAGATTTGACTCAATCACTATTTTGGTTTCACACAAAAGTATTTTTGGGCTATGAATGTTTGTGTGTGTGTGTGTGAAAAACTTTTCTGTCAAAAGTGTTTTTCAAGTATTGTCAGATATGAAAGTATGCAAAGTTTGTGAACAGGTTCTTCAAAAGTTTCTCGATTCAGCTTATATATTCAAAGAAACATCAGGACATCGATTGCCTAATCGATTTCGCAGATCTTGTTTTCTTGATCTTGAATCATATACAGGATGAATTGATTTAGCCAATCGATTCTTTAACTACATTAATAGAACTGGAAACTGATGATTTATCAAATCGATTATAGGTGTTTGATTCAACAACGAAATCCAAAACAATCGATTCCTCAGTCGACGTATAATCGATTTGGCACTTAGCTGAATCCTTTCTGCACCTTGACCATTTTCTTCAATCGATTCGTCAATCGATTGTGCTGATCACAGTGATCAGACTTTCATCAAGATTTGGCCAATAATTGTGCGTGTTACGGAACTTCAGCTATTTTGACAAAATCTATTTGCCATCGATTTGATCAAAGTTGTTCTGATGAATGATTAATCTGGCAATCGTTGCCTAATCGATTGCGTCAAAGTTGGATTTTTAAGAAAACTAAATCATTGATGTCCAATCGATTTGTTGCGATCACAGAGCTTTAACCTGATTTTAAACTTGGTATCAATCGATTTGGTAATCGATTGTTCCCTAATGGTTGTTTCTGTGATTTGCTAAATCGATTGCTCAATGGATTGTCCAGTCGATTGTCTAATCGATGATTGTATCCCAGAATCAGTTCACTTAAAAACATTTATCCAATTGATTTTGATCAATTGACTTTTTGGTTGATTGATTTCATTCATAGGCAAAGACTTAAGTGTGAACCATAGTGATTAGTCTACTAAACTTATTTCTAAGACAACTTAATAACACTATACTTTTTGCGCCTTTCTCAAGTGCATCCTCCAACTTTGGTTGATTCCTTGAGTTGCAGCTAATGTTCCAAGTGTGTGGTGTTTCTTGTTTGCCTGAAATATTTATCAATTCAAAACATTAGAATCAAATCAAATATTCTCACATGTACTGTGTGTTTGAGAATTAAATCAAAAACATGATCAGGGAGCTATGACTTCACAATCCGATTCTAATCGACAGTTTGGGGTAAACGTTAAAAATAGTTAATGAGAAGATACTCTAAAAACTAAATTGACAATTCGGTCAGGAAACTTCCATAAATCAGAAAACAACTCATTGATAAAATAGAAATTTTTCAGCACGGTCGTTTTTGGCGTTGGTTTCACTCAAATCGGACTTACGGTGAAGTAGACCGGTTCAAACTAAGGAATTTTATAAACGGAGAAGTCGGGTATTTTAGAGAGAAATTTGGATGGTTAAAAATCTGAGGAAGTATGTTTATTTGACTACTTAAATGAATAAAACAACATATTGACATTTAGACAAGAACGGAGAAACTTTTCTGAAACAATTATCGATCATCGGTAACAATTAGGGTTCACACATGGGTCAAACCCATTGGTCTCCTTTTAGGTTTTACTAGTTTTATTTTATTTTATTTTAAAACACAATTTCATTAATAAAGCATTATTACTATTTCAAAACTAATAATTTATAAATAAAAATAATTAATCTTTTAAAATACATTAATAACCAAAACTCTCATATTCAAAATAATCCCTATAATAATACTTATTTTTCCAAATACTCAAATTAAAATATTACCATCATTAGAGAATAGTCGAAATTATAAAATAAATAAATATAACATCAACACTTTATATTAATTACTAAATCTTAATAAATATATATAAAATCACAATGTTATAACAAGTATATAAAAATAATGTAAATCAAACACAATATCACTATTATCTCAAGATAATTATTTATAAAAAAAAAAGCTAAAAATAGAAAACAATTATAAATAATTCAAATATAACTACGTGCATACTTAATATCAGTCAAGCGCACATAAAAGTATTACATTAATTGGGTACACGTATATACACGTAAAATCGTATAAAATATTTTTTTTTAATAAATATATATATTACACTAAACCTATTATTTAAAAAATAGATCAAAGAGTAAAATGTAATATTTATTATTTATATCGCTCATGTAATCTAATATTTATAAAACTAGCACATAATAGAAATCATCTATATAACGAAAATTAGTCAGAAAATTTATCATCATATATTCTAAAATAATTTTCACATTAAATTAATTATTTAAAATCGTACTTAACTAATAAAATAGTTTATT
>PGTU02006777.1:0-16598 GCA_002896215.2 Cicer echinospermum
TAATAGAGTATGTATGATATCACGTATTTATGCCTTAGCCAACTACAATAATATCTATCCTTTGATATTGAGCAAAGGTTGCATTCTTCACAGGTTATGCAGAGAGGAACAATGAGATTCTTCACCATGTACAGCTCCAAAATTTGCACCGAGTATTTACAAAAAAAGACCAATAATGGGCATGAGAAGCAAATTCATCAATTGACAACAAAGAATATTGTATATGACACATAAAAACCAAACAGAATCCCAATTTACTTAGGATTAATGGGCCTTAAACCAAATTTACTGATTTTGTTTCAGGTGTGCTGAATCAACACTCACTTGGTTGTTGAAACACGAGATGAAGGGCGGAAATGTTCGACAGCATCGATGCAACCAACAGGGGACAAATCAAACACTTCGCTTCCTTGACATTTAAAGGAAGTGGCCAAGGCTTTGCACCTCAATAGCGCCGATCATCAACAATAGAGAAAAAAATATATTTGGAAATATATCAGGTAATGAACAATTATGGGTGGGCGCAACTTATGAAGGTCAAAACCAATACGAATGAAATATAAGATAACCTGTCTATGATTGTTTAAGTACTACTGAGCATATCCCTTCTATAGACATAACATCACGCATCTTCATAAATGAATAATAAAAGGCTTTTCAAGCTAAAGGTCTTCATACATCCCAATTCAAAATGATTCTCATAAATTGAAAAATGATTGAATAGAACAAAAAACTAATAAGCTGTAGCCAAGTTATGTGATAACGAATTACAACATCTACATGTTGGATTTCAATTTACCTGTACCAAATGCACAATGTACCTGGAATTGTTCTTAATACAAACCAGAATGAAAATGGGTATATGGCATAAACGACCAATTAGCCCCAATCATATAAGCGATATTAAACGACATGAAATATAAAACTGACTTACGTACGCCCCCAATCAAGCATAGAGATAGTAGGATTCTAACTAAAAAAGAACAATAAAATCCATATAGTAAGTTTATCATTAAAGGCAACCTAGAGTTATGGTTCTGGATTCATGTAGAGAAGAAGACAATAAAACTGGTTAAGACTCCATTTACACCCTCTGTAGATTCTGGTATAGATATCAAATAGGTTAAATTACAACTAGTTCACATGGACCTCTTTTGTGGATGCACCTGCCAGTTAAAGTTTTTATGATGGACAACTTAGTATGGAGATATTCGCTCAAGCGCCCACAACAGTTGATAATAGATAATATAATTTTAAGAATCTTACTACAATGACTCATATCTTCATAGCTCATAAATTACATTTTCTGTTTTCAAAAAAGTATTTGCGTCTGATGATCCTTAGTACAACAATATGTATGAATGATCTTTGAAAACTTGTCTCAACTAAATTAAAAAGTAGATCGATGCCGAGGTTTGATTTAATAACCAAAAATGCTCTTTTTCGAAATTAATTGTGAATCAAATGGAATCAAACCACAATCCTATCAGCCCTAGGACACCACAGCAGATGGGGTAGTGGAGAGGAAAAAATTAAGATCCCTGAGAGAGGTTAGCTTAGAGACATTGTCTTAAGGGATCCAACCTACCTTAAGTGACTTTTGGGCAGATGCACATTAGTACGCCATCTCATTATTGGAATAGAGTACTGATTAGACCACTTCTAGAAAACACCCTTATAGCTTTACAATGGGTAGAAAACCAAACCTGTCTTACTTTAGAAATCTTTGGTTGTGTGTTTGTTTGAACAATGGCAAGGAAACACCCTAGGAAAGTTTGACCCTAAGGCAGATGAAGAATCTTTTCTAGGATACTCCCAAAATAGGTTTAAAGCCTATAGAATCTACAACAAAAGAACAAAAACCATAGAAGAGTCATTCATGTAAAATTTGATGAATCTTTACAGAAAACTTGAACAAAACTCCTTCTAAGGTTAATGATATTTTGGATGATGTTGTAGAATCTGAACCCCTAGAACACCTATACTGATCCTCCAACTAGTGCAGACCCTGTAGAACCTATAGAACCCAGTGAGTTACCTAAGGAATGGAGATTCAATAGAAACCACCCCTTAGACAACATCATAGTGACATCTCTAGAGGTGTGTCAAACTAGAGGAAACCTTAGAGAGTTTCTGTAACCTCACAGCCTTTGTGTCTCAGATTGAACCTAAGAACATTAAGGAAGCCCTTTTAGATAGTGAGGTGGATACTTGCTATGCAAGAGAGTTAAACCAGTTTGAGAGAAACAAAATGTGCGAGTTTAGTACCTAGGCCAGAGGTAAGCATGTAATAGCTACCAGGTGGTGTCAGAAACTAAGTTAGATGAGAATGGTGTGAAACTAGAATAAGGCCAGATTAGTTGCAAAGCGTTATAGTCAAGAGAGGAATAATTGATGAAACCCTATGCCACTGTAGCTAACTAGAACCATAAAGAATTTATGGCTTATCATGTACATGGACTTCAATCCTATATCAATGGATGTGAAGAGTGCAGTCTCAATGGAACCTACAAGAGGAAGTTTTTGTGAGTTCAACACCAGGTTTTAAAATCCAGATTTTCCTAATCATGTGTATAAACTCTCAAAGGCCCTCTATGGGTTGAAACCAAGCTCAAGAGCTTGCGTATGAGAAACTCAGCACACTTTCCCTCATTCAACAAAAATTTTTCAAGAGGAAATGTTGATAAGACACTCTTTACAAAGACTACTGAAAATGACATCTTGCTGGTCCAAATTTATGTTGTGACATAATATTTGGATCAACAAATGATAAACTTTGCAAAGAATTTGAAAACTTAATGAAAAGTAAATTTGAAATGTCAATGATGGGTGAACTGTCATATTTCTTGGGATTTCAAATTAACCAAAGCAAGCAAGGCATTTTCATTAGTCAATCCAAATATTGTTCTGATTTGATAAAGAAATTTAACTTTGATAAACTTAAGTCCATTGATACACCATGAGTCAAGGAAAATTTCTTAGACCAGAGATAGATAGGTAAAACCTGTAGATGTAACTAGATTTCGTGGTATGATTGGATCTCTGCTCTACCTTACAACAAGCCGACCAGATATTATGTTCAGCGTTTGTATGTGTGCACGGTATCAATCGAATCCGAAGGAATCTCACCTCAGTGCAGTAAAGAGAATTTTCAGATACTTGGTAGGTACTAAAAGTCTTGGTTTGTGGTATCAAAAGGTTCAACATGTACTTTGGTTGGTTATTCAGACTCAGACTTTGCTGGTTGTAAACTTGACAGAAAGAGTACTTCAGGAACTTGTCATCTGCTTGGTAATTCTCTAGTGTCCTGGTTTAGTAAGAAGCAAACAAGTATTGCATTGTCTACTGCAGAAGCTGAATACATAGCAGCTGGGAGCTGTTGTGCTCAATTCTGTGGATGAAACAGCATTTAAGGACTTCGGTGTCGATTTGGGAACAATGCCAATCATGTGTGATAACACAAGTGCTATCAGCATAACAAGAACCCCAGTAATGGCACTCAAGGACAAAACATATTGAGGTAAGGCACCACTTCATAAGAGACCCAATTTCAGAATGGAGTCATCAACTTGAATATGTGAACACTACAGAACAGCTAGCAGATATCTTCACGAAAGCATTACAAAAGAAAGCTTTTTGAACATAAGGATGAAAACTAGGGATCATTGATCCTAGTGAAATATAAGTTTTTTTCTTGTTCTGGTTTTTATCAGTGAAGTTTTCCAGATAAATCGAGTTGGAAATCGATTACCTGATGAAAACTGTTTATAAAATCGATTTGGAAATCGATTTGGTTAGCCCAGACTTCAGATTTTTTTGGAAAATATTTTGTAAAAATCCCGAGCATCGATTTGGAAATCGATTGATTCAGTGTTCAGTATTTGACATTTGGGACAATCGATTTGGACATCGATTAAGTAAAACGGAAAATCGATTTTGGACATCGATTGGTTTAGGACCGTTGCGAACTTTTTTACTAGTCGTTGGACATACTACTGCTATGGGGATTATCTAAGGAATTAAGGATGAGCTGGACTTGGATAGTGCTCAGGCACATGTTGGGAAGCATCGCAGACTAAGCTCATGCTACCTTATCCGCAACTGATCACCAAGATTCTCAAACGCTTCAAGGTTTCTTTGGTAAATGAAGAATCTGTCAAGACCACCCTGATTTTTGGAGAATCAATTGTGAATCAGATGCAATTGAAAAGGGTGCAAGGAATTTGGATAAGATCTCGCCTGCAGCTGAACCAGCACAGCCTCCACCTCCACCTCCACCTCAAACTGAAACTGTCCCTGCTACTCCTGCTTTTTGTTGTTAAGATTTTTGGAATTTTATTGAAGCTCAAATGGCACACAATGCCAAGGTGATCGAATCACAGTCCAGTTTGGAAGCATCGTTGAGACTCTACAACATCCTGAACACGGTTGCTCAGGATGTGGCTGCGATTCAGACTCACTTAGGTATCAAGTTGTCATTTGAAGACATTGCAGAAATTGGTCGCCAAGCAGCTGAGGAACCAAACCCAGATCCCCTAGTTAACCTGAGACTCACGAAGAGGAGACACCTGCTGAGGGTAATACAGCGGTCTCAACCCCTTCCGTAGATAATAGTGAGGACCAGCCCTAGATTAGGAGATTAGGTTTTAGGATCTGTGCTGTTTTGCCATGTCTTGATGTATTCTTGTGATTTTGTTTAATGCATATGACAGTTTATTCCATCTCTATGAATTCATTTGATATGTTCATAAAATTGCTATGATTGTTTTGATTTTTTTTTACTCTGATACACAAGTTAAATAGTTTCAACACAATGCTTATGTTTCTTTAACATAGGGGGAGGAATTATTTTCTGCTTTTTGCCATAACTGACAAAGGGGGAGAAAAAATTATAACTTGATGCTTATAATGTTCTGATATTTTTTTCTGATATTTTAAATATATGCTCTGACACTTGTTAATTAATATATGTTGTATTGATATGATCTGCTCGTATGATATGATCTGATATGCTCTGATCTGATCTAACAACAATAATTTTATGATGCTATTAAATGAAGTTAATAATATGTCTGAAAATGCTCAAGTTACAATTGTATGAATTGTCAATTATGCCAAAAAGGGGGAGATTGTTGGATTTGATCCTTTGATTCCTAATTTTGACATAATTAATAATTCAACAATGTTCATACAATACATGATAAATCTAACAGTTTAATTGAGCAAGATTTCAGGAACCATAATCCAATCCTACACACTTGGATCAAATTGCTTGGAACACAAGAAATCAACAAAGTTGAATTCTGACTATGTAAATCGATTGGGAAATCGATTTCGTAACAAGGGTGTAAGGAAATCTTAAGTGTTTGTAAATGTGAAATCGATTAGGCAATCGATTAGCTTAATTAAAAATGAAAACTGCACAAGTCAGTAGCACTCTGATTTGGAGAGTAATCGATTGGGAAATCGATTTAACATTTCACAAATTAAACCTGATGGTAACACATCGATTGGTAAATCGATTGGATAAGTCACAGTAGCACTCCAGTGCTGAGGGAATCGATTGGCAAATCGATTGACAAAGTATCATTTGAAAAATAACCTCACCTCTGACAAATACAATCGATTGGACAATCTATTGTTGAGTTTTTCAATTCTGATATAGTTTGGTTGCAATCGATTGGGAAATCGATTGAACTAAACACCAGGTAAGAACTTTTCAGGAACATGCTACCAAAGCGATTGACAAGTCGATTGACATCAAAAAACCGAGCCACTGTTTTGAATCCAATCGATTGACAAATCGATTGACATCAATCGAAAAAAACTGAGCCACTATTTTGAACACAATCGATTGGCAAATCGATTGAAATAAACTTTTTGAAAACACAGTGAACTCTGAGATTGTGACCAAATCGACTCTGTGTTTTTATACATCGACTCTGAGACTTGGCAAATCGATTGAGTAATCGATTGAAATTACTTTTATTAAAACAGTTTCCCAGACATCGATTAGGAAATCGATTTATACAAGTCTGGACATGTTCTACTGAAAAGTGTTGCTTTTAAAGAATCGATTGGTAAATCGATTAGCTTGTATAGTTTCAAGATTAAAGAAAAACAAGACTCGCGATAATCGATTGGCAAATCGATTTAGCACTTTTTATAACTTTACAAAATCGATTGGGAAATCGATTTCGTAGTTGTTTTTTCAGAACTATATAAACTGTTTTTCAATCTTTATTCATATAATTTTTCATACAATTCATAACTTTCATAATTTCTCATAATGCTCTCAACTGTTCATAACACAAACTAACAACTTCATAATTGTGATTACAGATTTCAATACAGTTTGTTGACAATCTAAGAGAAAATGATAATGTGCTCATAAACAATCCTTGAGTATACAGATTCGTGAGGAAGCAACACATTCATAAAGATTGAAGACTCTTTTGTTTTACATCTTTTATTCATTCTGTAATAAATCTTTGAAAGGAATAGGACGCAAGAAAAGCCAGCTTGAAACTGGTGGCTACTATTCTTGGTTGAGAGGGCTCAACAGAAAGAGTCGTACTTTGATTCTGTGATAGGCTGCTGAGTGTCTACAAGGATCAGAGGGTATTCAATAGTAAAGACATAATTAGAGATTGATAGGTTTCAGGGAGGAAACTGGAATCTTTGTAATTGATTCTTTCTATTGAAGGAGAAGAAAATCTGAAATCCGGTTGGATTTTCAGGACTGGTATGATTAACATTTAGGTCATTTTTCTCCTCAATTATGCGTATTCTTGTCCAATTAGGGTTTTTCACCAATCTTGTGCATCCAATATGTTCATTTGTGTCATTGGATTAACATTTAGGTCATTTTCGTCCTCCCTTGGTTTATTCTTGTCCAATTAGGGTTTTTAACCAATCTTGTGCATCCTATAGGTGTGTTTGTGTCATTGGATGAATATTTAGGTCATTTTCGTCCTCCCTAGACTCATTCTTGTCCAATTAAGGTTTTTAACCAATCTTGTGCATGCAATAAGTTCATTTGTGTCATTGGATGAACATTTAGGTCATTTTCGTCCTCCCTATACTTATTCTTGTCCAATTAGGGTTTTTAACCTATCTTGTGCATGCAATAAGTTCATTTGTGTCTTTGGATCAACATTTAGGTCACTTTCGACCTCCCTAGGCTTATTCTTGTCCAATTAGGGTTTTTAACCAATCTTCTGCATCCAATAAGTTCATTTGTGACATAGGATGAACATTTAGGTCATTTTCGTTCTCCCTATGCTTATTCTTGTCCAATTAGGGTTTTTAACCAATCTTGTGCATCCAATATGTTCATTTGTGTCATTGGATTAACATTTAGGTCATTTTCGTACTCCCTAGGCTTATTCTTGTCCAATTAGGTTTTTAACCAATCTTGTGCATATCATTTGTGTCATTCGATTAACATTTAGGTCATTTTCGTCCTCCCTAGGTTTATTCTTGTCCAATTAGGGTTTTTAACTAATCTTGTGCATCCAATAGGTGTGTTTGTGTCATTGGATGAACATTTAGGTCATTTTTGTCCTCCCTAGACTTATTCTTGTCAAATTAGGGTTTTTAACCAATCTTGTGCATACAATAAGTTCATTTGTGTCATTGGATTAAAATTTAGGTCATTTTCGTCCTACATAGACTTATTCTTGTCCAATTAAGGTTTTTAGCCAATCTTGTGCATGGAATAAGTTCATTTGTGTCATTGGATTAACATTTAAGTCATTTTCGTAATCCCTAGGTTTATTCTAGTCCAATTAGGGTTTTTAACCAATCTTCAGCATCCAATAGGTGTGTTTGTGTCATTGGATGAACATTTAGGTCATTTTCGTCTTCCCTAGGCTTATTCTTGTCCAATTAGGGTTTTTAACCAATCTTGTGCATCTAATAGGTTCATTTGTGTCATTGGACTAACATTTAAGTTATTTTCGAATCCCTGAGTTTATTCTAGTTCAATTAGGGTTTTTAACAAATCTTGTGCATCCAATAGGTGTGTTTGTGTCATTGGATTGACATTTAGGTCATTTTCGTCTTCCCTGTTGGATTTTGATCCTTTGATTCCTAATTTTGACATAAATTAATAATTCAACAATGTTCATACAATACATGATAAATCTAACAGTTTAATTGAGCAAGATTTCAGGAACCATAATCCAATCCTACACACTTGGATCAAATTGCTTGGAACACAAGAAATCAACAAAAGTTGAATTCTGACTATGTAAATCGATTGGGAAATCGATTTCGTAACAAGGGTGTAAGGAAATCTTAAGTGTTTGTAAATGTGAAATCGATTAGGCAATCGATTAGCTTAATTAAAAATGAAAACTGCACAAGTCAGTAGCACTCTGATTTGGAGAGTAATCGATTGGGAAATCGATTTAACATTTCACAAATTAAACCTGATGGTAACACATCGATTGGTAAATCGATTGGATAAGTCACAGTAGCACTCCAGTGCTGAGGGAATCGATTGGCAAATCGATTGACAAAGTATCATTTGAAAAATAACCTCACCTGTGACAAATACAATCGATTGGACAATCTATTGTTGAGTTTTTCAATTCTGATATAGTTTGGTTGCAATCGATTGGGAAATCGATTGAACTAAACACCAGGTAAGAACTTTTCAGGAACATGCTACCAAAGCGATTGACAAGTCGATTGACATCAAAAAACTGAGCCACTGTTTTGAATCCAATCGATTGACAAATCGATTGACATCAAAAAACTGAGCCACTGTTTTGAACACAATCGATTGGCAAATCGATTGAAATAAAACTTTTTTGAAAACACAGTGAACTCTGAGATTGTGACCAAATCGACTCTGTGTTTTTATACATCGACTCTGAGACTTGGCAAATCGATTGAGTAATCGATTGAAATTACTTTTATTAAAACAGTTTCCCAGACATCGATTAGGAAATCGATTTATACAAGTCTGGACATGTTCTACTGAAAAGTGTTGCTTTTAAAGAATCGATTGGTAAATCGATTAGCTTGTATAGTTTCAAGATTAAAGAAAAACAAGACTCGCGATAATCGATTGGCAAATCGATTTAGCACTTTTTATAACTTTACAAAATCGATTGGGAAATCGATTTCGTAGTTGGTTTTTCAGAAACTATATAAACTGTCTTTCAATCTTTATTCATATATAATTTTTCATAACAATTCATAACTTTCATAATTTCTCATAATGCTCTCAACTGTTCATAACAACAAACTAACAACTTCATAATTGTGATTACAGATTTCAATACAGTTTGTTGACAATCTAAGAGAAATGATAATGTGCTCATAAACAATCCTTGAGTATACAGATTCGTGAGGAGCAACATTCATAAAGATTGAAGACTCTTTTGTTTTACATCTTTTATTCATTCTGTAATAAATCTTTGAAAGGAATAGGACGCAAGAAAAGCCAGCTTGAAACTGGTGGCTACTTTCTTGGTTGAGAGGGCTCAACAAGAAAGAGTCGTACTTTGATTCTGTGATAGGCTGCTGAGTGTCTACAAGGATCAGAGGGTATTCAATAGGAAAGACATAATTAGAGATTGATAGGTTTCAGGGAGGAAACTGGAAAATCTTTGTAATTGATTCTTTCTATTGAAGGAGAAGAAAATCTGAAATCCGGTTGGATTTTCAGGACTGGACGTAGGTTGTTGTGGACAACCGAACCAGGATAAATTTCTGTGTCTTCTTCTCTAACTCTCTCTCTTTAACTTTCTATATTGCTAACTTTGCATGCCTCAAAATTTAAATTCCGCTGTGCACTTGATACTGATTAATTTTGTAACGAAAACTGATAT
Organism: Cicer echinospermum; assembly: GCA_002896215.2. Lineage (NCBI taxonomy): Eukaryota > Viridiplantae > Streptophyta > Magnoliopsida > Fabales > Fabaceae > Cicer > Cicer echinospermum. Next base: position 9,846 of record PGTU02006777.1, read on the forward strand.
ACTTTCTGTTATTGCGAGGTCACTGATATCAACAATTGGTATCAGAGCTTAACTTCTTGAGAGGTAACACTTATAAGAAGATGGCCTCGACTGACGTTCTGGGAGAAGGCGCTTCGTTAGCACGTCCACCAGCTTTCAACGGTACAGCCTACATGTACTGGAAGCAAAGAATGCTAATATTCCTGGAAGCAAGTGGCATAGACATCCTTGACGCTGTTGAAAACGGTCCATATATTCCCAAGATTGCAGGAACGAATGACTCAATGATTCTCAAGCCTAGAGCCGACTGGTCCGATGAAGACAAAAAGAAGGTTGGTTTCAATGCGAAGGCGAAGAACATCATCACGTCCGCCCTATGTGCAGAAGAGTTCTTTAGAGTATCCAATTGCAAGTCAGCAAAAGAGATGTGGGACATCCTCCAAGAAACGCATGAAGGTACTACTGATGTTAAGAGAGCTCGCGTGAATACGCTCATGCACGAATATGAATTATTTAGCATGAAGAAAGAAGAGTCAATCAGTGATTTGCAAACCAGATTCACACACATTGTCAACAACCTGCATGCACTAGGAAAATATGTGGATAACGAACAGCAAATTGGAAAGATTATGAGATGTTTAACCAGAGAATGGCAGCCCAAAATTACCGCAATAGCTGAGTCTAAAGATTTAGCAAAGATGACGACAGCAACATTATTTGGAAAATTAAGGGAACATGAAATGGAATTACATCGACTGGATGAATCAGAAATGGAAAGTAGGAAAAGAAAGGTTTATCTCTGAAGGTTCAAGCAAATCAATCAAAAACTGAATCCGATAGCTGCTCAAATGAATCCAGCAGTGACAATGAAGAACCAGAAATCGGACTGCTTGTCAAGAAATTTAAGAAATTTCTGAAGAAGAAAGATAACAAATTCAGAAAACCATCCAGCTCCAAGACTAGTGACAACAAGCAAATTACATGCTATGAATGTGGAAAGATTGGTCACATAAAGTCAGAATGCTACAAATTGCAGAACAAACATAAAGCTGCAAAATCAAAAGGCAAAGAACCAGTCACCAAAACAAAGAAGGCGTATATTGCTTGGAACGATAACGATGAATCCTCTGCCTCTTCGGATGAAGAAGAAGCCAATATGTGTCTCATGGCAAATTCAGATTCAGAATCAGAAAATGAGGTTAGTTCACAATCTAATCCAACCTATGATGAACTTCAAGAAGCTTTCAATGAATTGCATGATGATTATGTGAACTCCATAAAACAGTTGTTAAGCACAAAGAAAATGCTTGAACAAAAGAATGTTGAGCATAAAGAAATTGAAAATTTATGTGAACAAACTGAAAAAGGATTCACAAGAAAAATCTGCAAAGTGCATTGAACTTGAAAATACTGTTGCATCATTAAAATCTGATTTGTTAAAGTTTGCTAATAGTAAAGATAAACTGAATGTCATACTTAGCAATCAAAGACATGTTCATGTAAAATCTGGTTTAGGATATACACCAAATATGCATGTTAAAAGGAATAAAAATAGATATGGTATTGGTTATATGCAAACCAGAAGTGTCAAACATGGTCAAAAATCTGCTATTGCTAAGAGTATGTATGATATCTTTACTAAGCCAAATCATCATTCATCCTTTAATGGCAAGTGTCATTTCTGTTGCAGAAATGGACATTTTGTGTCAAATTGCAAGTTTAAAAAATTAGCCAATAAGGGATGGAAGCAAATTTGGACAGCAAAGAAATCTGTGTTTGACACTAACCAAACAGGACCCAATTTAGATTGGGGACCTAAAACAAAATTCTGATTTTGTTTTGCAGGTGTGCTTGACATCCACTAAGCACTCATGGTATTTGGATAGCGGATGTTCGAAGCACATGACAGGGACAAATCCAAATTCCTGTCCTTGACATTAAAGGAAGGAGGCTTTGTCAAATATGGAGACAACAATAGAGGAAAAATTATTGGAATTGGTGACATAGGCAATGAGTCAACTACAGTGATTAAGAATGTATTATATGTTGAAGGACTCAAGCATAACTTGCTAAGCATAAGTCAGCTTTGTGATAAAGGCTTTCAAGTAAGCTTCTCATCCCAATCATGCATTATTGAACATATTGATGACAAAAACATAAAGCTGATTGGTAACAGAATTAACAACATCTACATGTTGGATTTCAATTCTGTACCAAGTGCTGTATGTTGCTTGTTATCAAACCAAGATGAAACATGGCTATGGCATAAACGCATTGCTCATATTCATATTAATCACTTGAATAAGCTTGTTAGCAAACAGCTAGTAATAGGACTCCCCAATAGGAAGTTTTCTAAGGATAGGTTGTGTGATTCATGTGAGAAGAGTAAACTGGTTAAGACTCCATTTCCCTCTATAGATTTGGTTAGAACAAATAGAGTTTTACAACTAGTTCACATGGACCTCTTTGGACCTGCCCAAGTTAAGAGTTTAGGTGGAAACCTGTATGGATATGTGCTGGTTGATGATTATTCTAGATTCACATGGACTTACTTTTTAGCTCATAAAAGTGATACATTTTCTGTTTTCAAAAAGTTTGCTGCTTTAGTACAAAATGAGAATGATTTGAAAATTGTCTCAATAAAAAGTGATCATGGAGGTGAATTCCAAAATGATCTTTTTCAAAATTATTGTGAATCAAATGGAATCAACCACATCTATTCAGCCCCTAGGACACCACAGCAGAATGGGGTAGTGGAGAGGAAAAATAGATCCCTAGAAGAGTTAGCTAGGACCATGCTTAAGGACTCCAACCTACCTAAGTACTTTTGGGCAGATGCAATTAGTACAGCCACTCATATTGTGAATAGAGTACTGATTAGACCACTTCTTAAGAAAACACCCTATGAGCTTTACAAGGGTAGAAAACCAAACCTGTCTTACTTTAGAATCTTTGGTTGTAAGTGCTTTGTTTTGAACAATGGCAAGGAACACCTAGGAAAGTTTGACCCTAAGGCAGATGAAGGAATCTTTCTAGGATACTCCCAAACTAGTAAAGCCTATAGAATCTACAACAAAAGAACAAAAACCATAGAAGAGTCAGTTCATGTAAAATTTGATGAATCTTTTACAGAAAACTTGAACAAAACTCCTTCTAAGGTTAATGATATTTTGGATGATGTTGTAGAATCTGAACCCCTAGAACAACCTATAGCTGATCCTCCAACTAGTGCAGACCCCTGTAGAACCTATAGAAACCAGTGAGTTACCTAAGGAATGGAGATTCAATAGAAACCACCCCTTAGACAACATCATAGGTGACATCTCTAGAGGTGTGTCAACTAGAGGAAACCTTAGAGAGTTCTGTAACCTCACAGCCTTTGTGTCTCAGATTGAACCTAAGAACATTAAGGAAAGCCCTTTTAGATAGTGAGTGGATACTTGCTATGCAAGAGGAGTTAAACCAGTTTGAGAGAAACAAGGTGTGGAGTTTAGTACCTAGGCCAGAGGGTAAGCATGTAATAGGTACTAGGTGGGTGTTCAGAAATAAGTTAGATGAGAATGGTGTGATAACTAGGAATAAGGCCAGATTAGTTGCAAAGGGTTATAGTCAAGAGGAGGGAATAGATTTTGATGAAACCTATGCCCCTGTAGCTAGACTAGAAGCCATAAGAATTTTATTGGCTTATGCATGTATCATGGACTTCAATCTATATCAATGGATGTGAAGAGTGCATTTCTCAATGGAGACCTACAAGAGGAAGTTTTTGTGAGTCAAACACCAGGTTTTGAAAATCCAGATTTTCCTAATCATGTGTATAAACTCTCAAAGGCCCTCTATGGGTTGAAACAAGCTCCAAGAGCTTGGTATGAGAAACTCAGCACTTTCCTCATTCAACAAAATTTTTCAAGAGGAAATGTTGATAAGACACTCTTTACAAAGACTACTGAAAATGACATCTTGCTGGTCCAAATTTATGTTGATGACATAATATTTGGATCAACAAATGATAACCTTTGCAAAGAATTTGAAAACTTAATGAAAGGTAAATTTGAAATGTCAATGATGGGTGAACTGTCATATTTCTTGGGATTTCAAATTAACCAAAGCAAGCAAGGCATTTTCATTAGTCAATCCAAATATTGTTCTGATTTGATAAAGAAATTTAACTTTGATAAACTTAAGTCCATTGATACACCCATGAGTCAAGGAAATTTCTTAGACCGAGATGAGATAGGTAAACCTGTAGATGTAACTAGATTTCGTGGTATGATTGGATCTCTGCTCTACCTTACAGCAAGCCGACCAGATATTATGTTCAGCGTTTGTATGTGTGCACGGTATCAATCGAATCCGAAGGAATCTCACCTCAGTGCAGTAAAGAGAATTTTCAGATACTTGGTAGGTACTAAAAGTCTTGGTTTGTGGTATCCAAAAGGTTCAAACATGCACTTTGGTTGGTTATTCAGACTCAGACTTTGCTGGTTTGTAAACTTGACAGAAAGAGTACTTCAGGAACTTGTCATCTGCTTGGTAATTCTCTAGTGTCCTGGTTTAGTAAGAAGCAAACAAGTATTGCATTGTCTACTGCAGAAGCTGAATACATAGCAGCTGGGAGCTGTTGTGCTCAAATTCTGTGGATGAAACAGCATTTAATGGACTTCGGTGTCGATTTGGGAACAGTGCCAATCATGTGTGATAACACAAGTGCTATCAGCATAACAAAGAACCCAGTAATGCACTCAAGGACAAAACATATTGAGGTAAGGCACCACTTCATAAGAGACCAATTTCAGAATGGAGTCATCAAACTTGAATATGTGAACACTACAGAACAGCTAGCAGATATCTTCACGAAAGCATTACCAAAAGAAAGCTTTTTGAACATAAGGATGAAACTAGGGATCATTGATCCTAGTGAAATATAAGTTTTTTTCTTGTTCTGGTTTTTATCAGTGAAGTTTTCCAGATAAATCGAGTTGGAATCGATTACCTGATGAAAACTGTTTATAAAATCGATTTGGAAATCGATTTGGTTAGCCCAGACTTCAGATTTTTTTGGAAAATATTTTGTAAAAATCCCGAGCATCGATTTGGAAATCGATTGATTCAGTGTTCAGTATTTGACATTTGGGACAATCGATTTGGACATCGATTAAGTAAAACGGAAAATCGATTTGGACATCGATTTGGTTTATGACCGTTGCGAACTTTTTTACTAGCCGTTGGACATACTACTGCTATGGGGATTATCTAAGGAATTAAGGATGAGCTGGACTTGGATAGTGCTCAGGCACATGTTGGAAGCATCGCAGACTAAGCTCATGCTACCTTATCCGCAACTGATCACCAAGATTCTCAAACGCTTCAAGGTTTCTTTGGTAAATGAAGAATCTGTCAAGACCACCCTGATTTTTGGAGAATCAATTGTGAATCAGATGCAATTGAAAAGGGTGCAAGGAATTTTGGATAAGATCTCAGCCTACAGCTGAACCAGCACAGCCTCCACCTCCACCTCCACCTCAAACTGAAACTGTCCCTGCTACTCCTGCTTTCGTTGTTAAGATTTTGGAATTTATTGAAAGCTCAAATGGCACACAATGCCAAGGTGATCGAATCACAGTCCAGTTTGGAAGCATCGTTGAAGACTCTACAAACATCCCTTGAACACGGTTGCTCAGGATGTGGCTGCGATTCAGACTCACTTAGGTATCAAGTTGTCATTTGAAGACATTGCAGACATTGGTCGCCAAGCAGCTGAGGAACCAAACCCAGATCCCCTAGTTAACCCTGAGACTCACGAAGAGGAGACACCTGCTGAGGGTAATACAGCGGTCTCAACCCCTTCCGTAGATAATAGTGAGGACCAGCCTAGATTAGGAGATTAGGTTTAGGATCTGTGCTGTTTGCCATGTCTTGATGTATTCTTGTGATTTTGTTTAATGCATATGACAGTTTATTCCATCTCTATGAATTCATTTGATATGTTCATAAATTGCTATGATTGTTTTGATTTTTTTTACTCTGATACACAAGTTAAATAGTTTCAACCACAATGCTTATGTTCTTTAACATAGGGGGAGGAATTATTTTCTGCCTTTTTGCCTTAACTGACAAAGGGGGAGAAAAATTATAACTTGATGCTTATAATGTTCTGATATTTTTTCTGATATTTTAAATATATGCTCTGACACTTGTTAATTAATATATGTTGTATTGATATGATCTGCTCGTATGATATGATCTGATATGCTCTGATCTGATCTAACAACAATAATTTTATGATGCTATTAAATGAAGTTAATAATATGTCTGAAAATGCTCAAGTTACAATTGTATGAATTGTCAATTATGCCAAAAAGGGGGAGATTGTTGGATTTTGATCCTTTGATTCCTAATTTTGGACATAATTAATAATTCAACAATGTTCATACAATACATGATAAATCTAACAGTTTAATTGAGCAAGATTTCAGGAACCATAATCCAATCCTACACACTTGGATCAAATTGCTTGGAACACAAGAAATCAACAAAAGTTGAATTCTCGACTATGTAAATCGATTGGGAAATCGATTCCGTAACAAGGGTGTAAGGAAATCTTAAGTGTTTGTAATGTGAAATCGATTAGGCAATCGATTAGCTTAATTAAAAATGAAAAACTGCACAAGTCAGTAGCACTCTGATTTGGAGAGTAATCGATTGGGAAATCGATTTAACATTTCACAAATTAAACCTGATGGTACCACATCGATTGGTAAATCGATTGGATAA
>PGTU02006780.1:0-32462 GCA_002896215.2 Cicer echinospermum
ACAAATATAATAATAAAATATAACAAAATTGAGTTGTCAAATAAATATGAAATAATTAATTTATTTGACAACTCTATTTTAATATATGTTATTATTATCTTCGTCATTGAGTACAACTACAAAACGAAGATAATACTAAAAATATTTAATAAAATAGGGTTGTCTAATAAATAAGTAAGTATTACTTTATTTGAAAACACTATTTTATTATACGTTATTATTATCTTTGTTTTATTGTTTTACTACATAACGAAGATAATAATAACATATAATAAAATTGAGTTTATGAAATAAATATGTACTTATTACTTTATTTGACAACTCTATTTTATTTTATGTTATTTTTATTTTTTTTATATAGTTGTACTTCATAACGAAAACAATACTAACATATAATAAAATAGAGTTGTTAAATAAAGTAATAATTACATATTTATTTGACAACTCTATTTTATTATATGTTATTACTTTCTTCGTTATGCAGTCAAACTTTAAAAGAAAGATAATAATAACATATAATAAAATAGAATTATCAAATATATTAATAGTTACATATTTATTTGACAACTATATTTTATTATATGTTTAATTATCTTCGTTAATAGTTTTACTTCAATAACCAAGATATAATACATATGAACAAAGTGAGTTTTAAATAAATAAGTAATTATATTTTATTTCACAACTCATTTAGTTAAGTTATTAATTATCTTTGTTATATAAAACCATTAAACGAAGATATTAAAACATTAAATAAAATAGATGTCCAAATAAGTAATACTTAAATATTATTGAAAACCACTACTACTATTATATAATATTAATATATATTTATGTTGTTTTGTATTTAATTTACAATTCGATTTTGTTATATATTATTATTATTTTCGTTATTTAGTACAATTACAAAATGAAAATAATAAAAACGTATAAGAAATGAGTTGTCAAATAAAAATGTAATTTTTACTTTATTTGACAACTTCTATTTTGTTATATGTTATTATTTACTTTGTTATAACTTATTTGTTTTGACAACTCTATTTTATTATTGTTTTATTATCTAGTTATTGACGTAGAACTATAAAACGTGATAATAATAATCATAGAACAAAATTGAGTTGTTAAATAAACAAATAATTACATATTTATTTGAATACTCTATTTTATTATATGTTATTATCATCTTCGGTATGAACTAAACTATAAAAACAGATAATAACAATATATAACAAATAGAGTTGTAAAATTATATGTACTAAAAACAATAAAAGATTATAATTATAAATTTAAATAAAAAGAGTTGTCAAACAATGTAATAATTAAAAAGTATTTTTCTCATAAATTATAATTGTGTTTCGGATCATATTTTGAACATAGCCATCATTTGGTCTAAAATATGAATTTCGTCCCATTTTGTCGGTGGTAACAAAAATTGCATGAAAAGTCTAGATGAAATCGGGATTTTCGTACCACCCATTTTTGGTCCATTTTTGTGGGTGGTACGAAAATTCGCCTGAAAAGTCCAGATGAATCGAGGACTGAAAGAAATCTTATAGCATTATTCTCTAAAATCTATAACTATGTTTAAGGTTCCGCGCCAAATTTCAAACACTAGCCATCGTCTGGTGCAAAAATACAGATGTTGGTCTATTTTTATCGAGGGTACGAAAAGTCGCTCGAAAAGTCAAATAAAATCGAGGACCCAGGAGACATTATAGCATTCTTCCTCAGAACTTATAAATTTATTTCAGGTTCCGCGCCAAATTTCAAACACTAGCCATGTCTAGTACGAAAAAACAGATGTTGGTCCATATCGCGATGGGTACGAAGTCGCCCGAAAAGTCCAAATGAAATTCGAGGACCCGGGAGACCATTATAGATTCTTGTTCTAAAATTTATAGTTGTGGTTTCAGGTTCCGCGTTAGATTTGAAACACTAGGCATCATGTTGTTCAAAATAAAGATTTCGTCCATTTTATTTCGGGTTGGTACGAAAATCTCCCAAAAGTCCAGATGGAAATCGAGAACCGAGAGACCTTATAGCATTCTTCACCAAAATTTATAACTGTGTTTCGGGTTCCGCATCGAATTTCAAACACTAGCCATTGTCTTGTAAGAAAATACGGATTTCGGTCGATTTTTGTCTGGTGGTACAAAAATTGCCCGAACAGTCTAGATGAAATCTAGGACGAGGAGACCCTTATTACATTCTTCTGCCTAAATTTATAACTCTGTATCGGGTTCTTTGTCAGATTTCAACACTAACCATCGTTTGGTCTGAAACTACGGAATTGGTCCATTTTTGTTGGGTGGTACAAAAATCGCCCAAAATTCCAGATGAAAATACTAGCCATCGTTTGGTCTGAAAATACTGATTTTGGGTCCTTTTTTGTTGTGGGGTACGAAAAATCTTTCGAAAAGTCCATATGAAATCGAGGACCAGAAGACTCAAATTATAGCATTCTTCTACTGAATTTATAACTGTGTTTTCGGTTCCGTGTATGATTTCAAACATTGGCCATCGCCTGGTCCGAAAATACAGAGTTTGGTCCATTATCATCGATGGGTACGAAAATCGCCTGAAAAGTCCATATGAAATCGGGGACCAAATGACCCTTATAAATTCTTCTTCTAAATTTATAAATTGTGTTTCGGGTTCTGCTTCAGATTTCAAACATTAGCCGTCATCTTGCTCGAAAATAAGCATTCGGTCCATTTTTGTCAGGTGGTACGAAAATCGCCCGAAAAAGTCCATATGAAATCGAGGACCAGGAAACCATTATAGCATTCTTCTCCAAAATTTATAATTGTGTTTCAGGTTCCGCACCAGATTTCAAACATCTCCCGAAAAAGACCCGAAGAAATTCAGTTCCAAAAATACGATTTTTGGTATATTTTTGTCGGGTGGTACAAAAATCTCCAAAAAAGAAGAACAGAAGAAATCGAGGACGAAGAGATCGACAAAAAGCTCCCGAAATTCTTCTCCAAAATTTATAATTGTGTTTTGGGTTCTGCATCAGAGTTCAAACACTAGCCATCGTTTTGTATGAAATATGGATTTTTTGTAAGATTTTTGTTGGGTGATACAAAAATCGCCGAAATTCTAGATGAAATCGAGGACCAGGAGACCCTTATAGCATTCTTCTCCTAAATTTATAATTGTGTTCGGGTTCTGCGTCATATATTTCAAACACTAATCATCATTTGGTCCGAAACTACGAACTTTGGTCCATTTTTGTGTGTGTGGTATGAAAATAGCCCAAAAAAGGCCAGCTGAATCGAGTACCAGGAGACCTTATAGCATTCTTATAAAAAATTTATAATTGTGATTTGGGTTCTGTGCCAGATCTCAAACACTAGCCATCGTCTGGTCTGAAAATACTGATTTTGGGCCCTTTTTTGTGGAGGGCTACAAAAAAATCGTCCGAAAAGTCCAGATGAATTCGAGGACCGAGAGTTCCTTATATATATTTCTTCTTCTAAATTTATAATTTTCTTTCGGGTTCTGCGTCAGATATAAAACACTAGCCAACGTCTTGTTTGAAAATACGAATTTCGGTCCATTTTAGTCGGGTGGTACAAAAATCGCTCGAAAAAGTCCCGATGAAATCGAGGACTGAGAGACTCTTATAACATTCTTCTCTAAAATTTATAACTATGCTTCAAGTTAACGCGCTAGATTTCAACACTAGCCATGGTCTGGTCTGAAAATACAGATGTTGGTCCATTTTTGTCGAGGGGTCCGAAAATCGTCCGAAAAGTCCAATTGAAATCGAGGACCACGAGACCATTATAGCATTCTTCCCCAAAATTTATAACTTTGTTTCGGGTTCCGCGCCAGATTTCAAACACTTGCCAACGTCATGTACGAAATACCCTGAAATGTATAGATGAAATCGAGGACCAGCAGACTCTTATAGCATACTTCTACTAAATTTATAAATGTGACTCGGGTTCTGCGTCAGATTTCAAACACTATCCATTGCTTGTTCGAAAATATGAATTTTGGTCATTTTTTTTTCATGTGTACGAGAGACCCTTAAGCATACTTCTCCAAAATTTATAAAAGCGTTTTGGTTTCGTGTCAGATTTCAAATACTAGCCATTGTCTTGTCCGAAAATATGGATTTCGGTCATTTATGGTCGGGTGGTACGAAAATCACTCAAAAGGTCTAGATGAAATGGGCACCGGGAGAGCCTATATCATTCTTCTCCAAAATTTATAACTATGTTTCAGGTCTCGCGTCAAATTTTAAACACTAGCCCTTGTCTGGTCCGGAAATACTGATTTCGATCCCTATTTGTCGGGTGGTATGAAAATCGCTCGAAAACTCCAAATCAAATCGACAACCGAGAGACCCCTATAGCATTTTTCTCCAAAATTTATTACTCTGTTTCGGGGGGAACAAAAATTCCCGAAAAGTCCAGATGAAATTGAGGAGAAGATTATTCTTGTAGCATTCTTCTCCTAAATTATAACTAAGTTTGGGGTTCTCCGTCAGATTTTAAACACAAGCTATCGTTTGGTCCAAAAATACGAATTTTTGTCCATATTTGTCGGGTGGTACGAAAATCGCCTAAAATGTCCAAAGGAAATCGAGGACCTGGAGACCCTTAAAGCATTCTTCTTCAAATTTATAAATGTGTTTCGGGTTCTGCGTCAAATTTCAAACACTAGCCCTCGTCTAGTCTGAAAATACATTTTCTGTTCATTTTTGTTAGGTGGTATGAAATCGCCCGAAAGGTCCACATGAAATCAAGGACCCGAAGACTCTTATAGCATTCTTCTCCTAAATATATAAATGTATACCGGGTTTCCGCGTCTGATTTCAAAACACTAGCCATCGTCTTGTTGGAAATTACGGATTTCGGTCCCATTTTTGTCGGGGTGTTACGTAAATCGCCGAAAAGTCTAGATGAAATCGAGGACCGAGTGACCCTTATAAAATTCTTCTCCTTAATTTATAACAATGTATCTCATTTCGTGTTAGATATCAAACACTTGCCATCGTCTATTCTGAAAATACAGATTTCGGTCCATTTTTGTCGAGGGGTAACGAAAATCGCCTGAAAAGTCTAGATCAAATCGATGACTGAGAGACCGTTATAGCATTCTTCTCCTAAATTTATAATTGAGTTTCGTGTTCTGCCTCATATTTCAAACACTAGCAATTGTCTTCTTCGAAAATACATATTTCGGTCCATTTTTGTCGGGTGGTACGAAAATCGCCTGAAAAGCCTAGATGAAGTCGAGGACCGAGAGACCCTTATAGCATTCTTCTCTTAAATTTATAACTGAGTTTCGGGTTCCACGTCAGATTTCAAACACTAGCAATTATCTTGTTCAAAAATATGAATTTCGGTCAATTTTTGTCGGGTGGAACGAAAACAACCCGAAAATGCTAGATGAATCGAGGAACGGGTGACCCTGATAACATTCTTCTCCAAAACTTATTACAGATTTTTAGGTTCAGTGCCAGATTTTAAAAAACTTGCCATCGTCTGGTCCGAAAATATAGATTTCAGTCTTTTTTTGTTGAGGGGTAAGAAAATCGCATGGAAAGTCCAGATGAAATCGAGGACCGATAGACCCTTATAGCATTCTTCTCCTAAATTTATAATTGTGTTCCGAGTTCCGTGTCGGATTTCAAACACTACCATTGTTATGTTCAAAAACACGAATTTCGGTCCATTTTAGTCGGTTGGTACGAAAATCACCCTAAAATACAAGATGAAATGGAGGACCGGGAGTCCCTTATAGCATTCTTCTTTAAATATATAAAAAGTGTTTCGGATTCCGGGTCAGATTTCAAACACTAGCCATTGATTTGTCCGAAAATATAGATTTCAATCCTTTATAGTCTAGTGGTATGTAAATCTCCCAAAAAGTCCAGATGAAATCGAGGACTGGGAGACGCTTATAGCATTCTTCTTCTAAATTTGTAACTATGTTTGGGTTCTGCATCAATTTTCAACCACTAGACATCATTTTGTTCAAAAACACGGATATCGGTACATTTTAGTCGGGTGGTACCAAAATCGCCGGAAATGTCCAGATGAAATGTCCTAATTTTATAAATGTGTTTCGGGTACCTCGTCAGATTACACCAGTTGCCATCGTGTATTCCAAAAAGACAAATTTTTGCCCATTTATGTCGAATGGCACCATACTCGCGCCGAAAAGTCCAGATGAAATCGAGGACCGAGAGTCCCTTATATCATTCTTCTTCTAAATTTATAACTGTGTTTCAGTTTCCGCGTCAGATTTCAAACAATAGCCATCGTCTTGTTCCAAAATACATGTTTCGGTCCATTTTAGTCGGGCGGTACGAAAATTGCCCGAAATGTCCAGATGAAATCGAGGACAAGGAGACTCTTATAGCATTCTTCTCATAAATTTATAACTGTATTTCGGGTTCCGCGTCAGTTTTCAAACACTATCCATCGTATTGTTCAAAAATACAGACCGACAGACCCATATAGCATTCTTCTTCTAAATTTTCAAACGGTTTCGGTTTCCGCATCGAATTTCAAACAATAGCCATCATCATGTTGTAAAATACAAATATCGTTCCATTTTAGTCGGGTGGTACGAAAGTTGCCCAAAATGTCTAGATGAAATTGAGGACCAGGATACTCTTGTTGCATTCTTCTCTTAAATTTATAATTGTGTATCGGGTTCCGTGTCAGTTTTCAAACCCTATCCATCATGTTCGTAAAACGGATTTCAGACCATTTTTATCGGATGGTACGAAAATCGCCCGAAAAGTCTAGATGAAATCGAGGACCGAGAGACCCTTTTGACATTCTTCTCCTAAATATATACTAGTGTTTAAGGTTTCGCGTCATATGTCAAACACTAGCCATCCTCTGGTTTGAAAATATAGATTTATGTCCATTTTTGTCGAGGGGTACAAAACTCTCCCGAAAAGATCAAATGAAATCAAGTACCGAGAGTCCCTTATAGCATTCTTCTTCTAAATTTATAACAGTGTTTCAGTTTCTGCGTCAGATTTCAAACCCTAGCAATCATCTTGTTCGAAAATATGGATTTCGATCCATTTTAATGAGGTGGTTAAAAATCGCACGAAATGTCTAGATGAAATCGAGGACCAAGAGACTCTTATAGCATTTTTCTCCTAAATTTATAACCGTGTTCGGTTTCCGCGTCAGATTTCTAACACTATTCATCGTCTTGTTCGAAAATACAGATTTCGATCCATTTTTGTCGGGTGGTACGAAAATCCCCAGAATAGTCCTGATGAAATCGAGGACCGAGAGACCCTTATAGCATTCTTCTTCTAAACTTGTAACTGTGTTTTGGGTTTCGCATCAGATGTCAAACACTAGCCATCATTTTGTTCAAAAATACAGATATCGGTCTATTTTAGTCGGGTGGTACGAAAATCGCCTGAAATGTCCAGATGAAATCGAGGACCAAGAGACTCTTATAGAATTCTTTCTCCTAAATTTATAATGTGTTTGAGTTTTGCATATGATTTCAAACATTAGCCATCGTCTTGTTCGAAAATACGGATTTCGGTCCATTTTTGTCGTGTATTACGAAAATCACAGAAAAGTCCAAATGAAATCGAGGACTGAAAGACCCTCAAAGCATTCTTCTCCTAAATATATAACAGTTATTCAGGTTCGCGTCAGATTTCATACACTAGCCATCGTCTAGTCCCAAAAATATAGATTTTGGTCTATTTTTGTCGAGGGTACGAAACTCGCTTGAAAAGTCCATATGAAATCAGGGACTGAGAATCCCTTATAGCATTCTTCTTATAAATTTATAACTGTGTTTCGGTTTCCCGCGTCAGGTTTCATACAATACCCATGATCTTGTTCGAAAATACGGATTTCGGTCAATTTTAGTCGGGTGGTACCAAAATCGCCCGATAACTCCAGATGAAATCGAGGACCGAGAGAACCTGTTACCATTCTTCGCCTAAATACATAAAAGTGTTTCGGGTTCAGCGTTAGATTTCAAACACTAGCCATTGTCTGGTCCGAAAATACAGATTTTGGTCCATTTTGTCTAGGGGTAACGAATTCACCCAAAAATTCCAGAAGATATCGAGGACGACAGGCCCTTATAGCATTCTTCTTCTAAACTTAAAATTGTGTTTCGGGTTTTGTGTTAGATTTTAAACACTAGCCATTATCTTGTTCGATTTCATCTGGACTTTTTAGGCGATTTTCGTACCCCTCGACAAAAAATAGACCAAAATCTGCATTTTCGGACCAGACGATGGCTAGTGATTGAAATTTGACTCGAAATCAAAACACTGTTATATATTTAGGAGAAGAATACTATAAGGGTCTCCCGGTCCTCGATTTCATCTGGTATTTTCGTGGTGATTTTCGTAATCATATAGTTGAACAAAACAATGCCTAGTGTTTGAAATACGACACGAAACTCGGAACAAAGTTATAAATTTAGGAGAAGAATGCTATAAAGGTCTCTCGGTCCTCGATTTTCATTTGGACATTTCAAGCGATTATTTTACCCCTCGACAAAAAAGGACCGAAAAACAAGTAATAAATTTTGGAGAAGAATGCTATCAAGGTCTTCTGGTCCTCTCGGTTTCATCTGGACTTTTCTGGTGATTTTCGTACCACCCGACAAAAAATGGTCCGAAATCCGTATTTTCGAACAAGACTATGGCTAGTGTTTTGAAATTTGACCGCCGAACTTGAAAACAGAGTTTTAAATTTTGGAGAAGAATGCCATAAGGTTCTCTCGGTCCTTGATTTTATCTACACTTTTCGGGCAAATTTTCATACCCCTCGACAAAAATTGACCAAAATCTGTATTTTCGGATCAGACGATGGTAGTGTTTGAATTTTTGACGTGGAACCGAAAACACAGTTTAAAATTTTGGAGAAGAATGCTATAAGGGTCTCCTGGTCCTCGATTTCATCTGGACTTTTTGGGCGATTTTCGTACCACCCAACAAAAATGGGACTGAAATTCATATTTTTTTGAACTAAAGTATGGTTAATGTTTAAAATCGAGCGCGGAGCTCAAAAAACAGTTATAAATTTTTGAGAAGAATGCTATAAGGGTCTCCCGGTCCTCGATTTCACCAAGACTTTTCGATCGATTTTCGTACCACCCGACTAAAAATAGACTGAAATCCGTATTTTCGGACCAAACCATGGCTAGTGTTTGAAATCTGACACGGAACCCGAAACACACATATAAATCAGTATTTTCAGACAAGACGATGGGCTAGTGTTTGAGATCTGGCACAGAACCCGGGAACATTGTTATAAAATTTTGGAGAAGAATGCTATAAGGGTCCTCCTGGTACTCGATTTCATATGGACTTTTTGGGCAATTTTTGTACCACCCAACAAAGGGATCCAAATTTCGTAGTTCCGGAAAAAATGATGCTTAGTGTTTGAAATATAAGACACATAACCCGAAATACAATTATAAATTTAGGAGAAGAATGTTATAAGGGTCTCCTGGTCCTCGATTTTATCTAGACTTTTTAGGCGATTTTGTATCACCCGACAAAAATGGACCGATGGCTAGTGTTTCAAGTCTGATGCGAAACCTGAAACACAATTATAAATTTTGGAGAAGAATGCTATAAGGGTTTCCTGGTCCTCGATTTCATCTAGACTTTTCAGGCGATTTTGGTACCACCTAACAAAAATCGTATTTTCGGACCAGACAATGGCTAATGTTTGACATCTGGCGCTGAACCCGAACACAGTTATAAATTTTGGAGAAAAATGCTATAATGGTCTCCAGGTCCTCGATTTCATATGGACCTTTCGGGCGATTTACATACCACAAGATTAAATGGACCGAAATCCGTATTTTTGAACAAGACTATGGCTAGTGCTTGAAATCTGACCCGTAACCCGAAACACATTTATAAATTTAGAAGAAGAATTCTATAAGGGCCATTTGGTCCCGATTTCATCTGGACTTTTCAGGCGATTTTCATACCCATCGATATAATGGACTAAATTCTGTATTTTCGGACCAGATGATGGACAATTTTTTGAAATAAAGACGCGAAACCCGAAACATAGTTATAAATTCATGAGTAGAATGCTATAATAAGAGTTTTCTGGTCCTCGATTTTATCGGGTCTTTTCGGCAATTTTTTGTACCACCCGACAAAAATAGACCGATGGACCGAGAGAATTCTATAAGGGTCTCCCGGTCCTCTATTTCATGTGGACTTTTCGGGCGATTTTCATACACTAGTCTAAAATGGATTGAAATCCATATTTTCGGACCAGACGATGGCTAGTGTTTGAAATTTGACATGGAACCTAAAATACATTTATAAATTTAGAAGAAGAATGATATAAGGGTCTCTTGGTCATCGATTTCATCTAGACTTTTCGGGTGATTTTCGTACCCCTCGACAAAAATGGAACCAAAATCTATATTTTCATAACAGACAATGGCTAGTGTTTGAAATCTGACCCCGAATCTGAAAACACTGTTATATATTTTAGGAGAAGAATGCTATAAGGGTCTGTAGGTACTCGATTTCATGTAGTATTTTTTGGTTGATTTTCGTACCACCCGACTGAAATGGACCAAAAATTCGTATCTTTGAACAAAACAATGGCTAGTGTTTGAAATCCGACATGGAACTCGGAACAAAGTTATAAATCTTAGGAGAAGAATGCCTATAAGGGTCTCTCGGTCCCGATTTCATCTGGGCTTTTTCGGGCGATTTTCGTACTACCCGACTATAATGGACCGAAATCTGTATTTTTGAACATGATGATGGCTAGTTTTTGAAATCTGACGCAGAATCTGAAACACAGTTTAAAGATCTGGACTTTTCGACCGATTTTCTTACGCCTCCAAAAATATATAGACCGAAATCTATTATTAGGATAGATGATGGCTAGTGTTTGAATCTGATGTGAAATCCAAAACACTGTTATAAATTTTAGGAGAAGAATGTTGTAAGAGTCTCCCGCATCCTGATTTCATCTGGACTTTTCGGGGATTTCGTACCACCCGACCAAAAGGGACCGAAATCCGTATTTTTCGGACCAAACGATGGCTAGTGTTTAAAATTGGGGGTGAGCCGAAAAACAGTTATAAATTTTAGGGAAGAATGCTATAAAGGGTCTCCTGGTCCTCGAATTTCATCTGGACTTTTCAGACGATTTTCGTACCACCCCACCAAAATGGACCGAAATCCGTTTTTCGGACAAGACAATGGCTAGTGTTTGATGTAACACCCTAAATTTTATGATTAAATATTCTATTAATTAAATATGATTTTTAAATAATTAATTTGATGTTAAAATTATTAAAAAAATATATGTTAATAAACTTTGTGATTAATTTCCATTATATAGGGATTTTTATGATTGTGTAGTTTTATATATAACTAGATTACATGAGCGATATAAATAATAAATATTATATTTTATTATTTGGAATATACTTTTTAAAAATAATAGTATTTAGTGTAATATATATTTTAAAGAAAAAGATTTTATACGATTTTTACGTGTATATATAGCACACCCAATTAATATCATTCTTTTAATGCGTTTGACTAATATTAAATGTGTACTTAATTATATTTATTTAATTTCTAAATATATTTTTTTTATAATTATTTACGTTATAAATAATTATCTTTAGATAGTGGTAATATTGTGTTTGATTTTCTTTATTTTATATACTATATATGATATTGTGATTATATATATATATATATATATATATATATATTAATATATTAGTATTTAATATAAAGTGTTGATTTTATATTTTATTTATTTTATAATTTTGAATATTCTCTAATTATGATAGTATTTTTAATGTGAGTATTAAAAAAGTATCATTAGGGTGATTATTTTGAATATGAAGGTTTTGATTATTAATATATTTTAAATGATTTATATTACTATATTTTATAAAATTATTAGCAATATTTAGTAATTAAATTATGTTTAAAAAAAATGTTAAAATCATTAGTTTTAAATTAATTATTGGTTTTATTTAAAAATAAATAAAGGGACCAATGAGTTTTAACCATGTGTGAACCCTAAATTGTTAATAAAATAAAACAACAACAAAAAATGGAAATTGGAAGGGCACCTTTGAAACCAAAGTAGAAACACAACAACCAACCTATCGTTTGAAACACCGTGATCGATAACTGTCTAGAAAACTTTCTCCATTTTCGCCCAAATTTGAGTATGTTATTTCATTCATTTAAATAGTCTATTAAACATAATTTTCCAGAATTTTAACAACCCCAATTTCTCTCTAAAATACCCGACTTCTCCGTTTGTAGAATTCATTATTTTGCACCGTTCTCCTTCACCGTAAGTCCGATTTGAGTGAAACCAACGCCAAAACGACCGTGTGAAAAGTGGTTATATTATCCACTGATTGGATTTCTAATTTATGGTAATTTTCCTTGACCGAATTTCGAATTTAGTTTTTAGAATATTTTCTCATATTTTATTTTTAACGTTTACCCATAAACTGTCGAGTTAGATCGATTGATGGACAAAGAGTCAATGAAAAAAGGTTGTTTGCTCGTGGAATCCTATTCATGTGTGAAAGCGTCGAAATAAGGTAAGGGTGAGAGAGCGTTTGAATTCATGAGTGTAATATATTGTGAGATGAACGGGAAACCGTTTTTCCAACGATTCATCTGGGGCTCGCTACGTATAGCAGTAACCCTTTGAGGGATAAATTAATTAATGTGAAAATATGGAAATTGTGAGGATTAAAATATAGAATAGAAATATTTGTAGGGTGTTCATTGATTTAATTTTATTTGAATGTGTGATATTGATATTATGTGATATTGGGTTGTCGAATTAAATTTATATATGTGTGATTAGATGTGTTTATGTGATGTGATAACAAAAGATGGATGTGTTGTGATAGTTTTATGTAATTATGATGATGTACGATTAATAATTGTGACATTATAAATTTGTGATAATGCTTGATTGATGATAGTGATGCTATAAATTTGTGATGATAGTGATGTTCTAAACCGTGATGAGAATATTGAATTAACCCCATAGTTGATGAAATAATGGTGATTTCAATTTGTGTTTGAGATGACGGTTTTAATGGAGTATCACATACCAACGAGGGGAGAAAATAAATATTGTGAATTTGTGAAGTGTATGGATTATGTGTGATAATAATATATGCGATGATTTGATGTTACAGTGAAGTGTATCGATTTTCTTTGCTTTTGACTATATAATGTGATGTTTTTCCTTGAAGAATGTTTGTGTAATGAAACAGTTTATTGATGATTAATTGCATGTTCCTCTTATTTGTATTATACTATCAACATGATTTCAAAACTCACCTCCTTCGTTGTTTGTGTTTGACTGGCTTGGCCATGCGTTTGCGAAGTCGTAGTTATTACAGGTTAATGAGTCTCGAAGTTCAAGTTTGGGAGAAACCCCGCTCTGATAGGTGATACCGGAAATTATGAGTTGTAATGTGTATTTTACTTATGTTATTACAAATGACTTTTTATATGAAAACTTAGTACGAGTAAGTCTTGGGAATTAAATCAAGAAATTCTAGTTAAATCAAGTTCATTGATGATGTACTATTTTAATTGAGGAACAAAGTTGAATTGTTACATGTGTATTTAGAGAAATGTGATATCCTAAATTAGATATTATACTTTTTATTCTCTTTAACAAATTTGTTTTATCCACTACAAGTTTTCTTCAAATAATTTAGTATATATTATTTTAAATGTTATTTTGGGGGGTTTAGAGTGTCACATTTGAAATCTGATGCGGAACCCGAAACACAGTTATAAATTTTGGAGAAGAATGCTATAAGGGTCTCCGGGTCCTCGATTTGATTTGGACTTTTCGGGCGATTTACGTACCACCAGACCAAAATGGACCGAAATCCATATTTTCGGACCAGTCGATGGCTAGTGTTTGAAATATGACACAGAACCCAAAACACAATTAAATTTTTTGGAGAAGAATGCTATAAGGGTCTCCCGGTCCTCGATTGCATCTAGACTTTTCAGTCGATTTTTGTACCCATCGACAAAAATATGCCAAATTCTGTATTTTTGGACCAGGCGATGGATAGTGTTTGAATATTGACGCGGAACCCAAAACACAGTTATAAATTTTGGAGTAGAATGATATAAATGTCTCCCAGTCCTCAATTTTATCGGAACTTTTGGGTCAATTTTCTTACCAGCCGACTAAAATAGACCGAAATTCGTATTTTCAAACAAAACGATGGTTAGTGTTTGAAATCTGGCACGTAATCCAACCCACAATTATAAATTTTTGGAGAAGAATGCTATAAGGTTTTTCCCGGTCCTCGATTTCATATGGACTTTTCGGGCGATTTTCATACCACCTCACTAAAATGGACCTAAAATTCGAATTTTCGACAAGACTATGGTGTGGAAGCCGAACCTGAAACACAATTATAAATTGAGAAGTAGAAATGTTTAAATTTAGAAGAAGAATGCTGGAAGGTAATAAGTAATAACATCTCACAATTATATCTATTAATAAATATATAACTAGTTAATAGAGTTGTCAAATAAATTAATAGTAATAACATATAATCAAATAGAGTTATCAAATAAATATGTAATTGTTACTTTATTTAACAACTCTATTTAGTCGGGTGGTACTAAAATCGACCGAAAAGTCCAGATAAAATCGAGGACTAGGAGACCCTTATATCATTCTTCTCAAAAATTTATAATTGTGTTTCGGGTTCCGCGTCAATATTCAAACACTAGCCATCACCTGGTCCGAAAATACAGATTTTGGCAATTTTTGTAGATAGGTACAAAAATCGACCGAAAAGTCCAGATGAAATCGAGGACCGGGAGACCCTTATAGCATTCTTCTCCAAAATTTAAAACTGAGTTTCGGTTTATGCGTAAGAATTCAAGCACTAGCCATCCTCTTGTTCGAAAATACAGATTTCAGTCCATTTTGGTCTGCTGGTACGAAAATCGCCCAAAATATCCAGATCAAATTGAGGACCCGGAGACCCTAATATCATTCTTCTCCAAAATTTATAAATCTGTTACGGGTTCCGCGTCAGATTCCAAGCACTAGCCATTGTCTTCTCCGAAAATACCGATTTCGATCCATTTTGGTTGGGTGGTACGAAAATTTCCCGAAAAGTCCAGATAAAATCGAGGACGAGGAGACCCTTATAGCATTCTTCTCAAAAATTTATAACTAATTTTCGGGCCCCGCGCCCAGTTTTAAACACTAGCCGTCGTCTAGTCCAAAAATACGGATTTCATTCCATTTTTGTCGGGTTGTACGAACATCCCCCGAAAAGTCCAGATGAAATCGAGGACCGGGAGACCCTTAATACATTCTTCTCCTAAATTTATAACAGTGTTTCGGATTCCGCATCAGACTTCAAGCACTAGCCATCATCTAGTCCGAATAATACATTTCGGTCCATTTTTTTCGAAGGCGAAGACCTTATAGCATTCTTCTCCAAACTTATAACTGGTATTCGGAGTTTCCTGTCAGAGTCCAAACCCACACATCGTTTTGTTCGAAAAAGGTACAGATTTTTGGTTCCATCTTTGTCGAGTGGTACGAAAACTCGTCCATCGTCTACATATAAACAAAGGGACCGAGATTTCAGTAGCATTCTTCTCCAAAATTTATAATTGTCAGGTGTTACGAAATCGCCGGAAAAGTCCAGATGAAATCAAGGACAGACAGACCCTTATAGATTCGACTTCTAATATTAACAGTCTGTTCTCAGTGTGAAGTGCGTCAGATTTCTCAGAAACACTAAACAACCGTCTGTGATTTAAAATACAGGATTTTAGCTCCGAAATTTTTGTCGCCTCCTAGTGGTACGAAACAAATGCTCCGAGAAAGGCCCTGTATGAAATTGAGGACCGAGACACACTTATAACATTCTTCTCCTAATTCTATAACTGAGTTTTCAGGTTCCGCGTCAAATTACAGAACACTAGCCTCTCGTCTGTTCCGAAATTAGAATACTATTTCGAGCTGTACATTTTTGTCGGATGTTATGAATAATCGCCCGAAAGGTCCAGATGAAATCGAGGATTGGGAAACCCTTATAGCATTCTTATCCAAAATTTATAACTATGTTTCGAGTTCCGCAACAGATTTAAAACACTAGCTATCGTTTGGTTCAAAAATACAGATTTTGGTTGATTTTTATCGAGGGGTACGAAAGTTGCCCGAAAAGTCCAGATGAAAACAAGGAAAAGAAGATTCTTGTAGCATTCTTCTCCTAAATTTATAATTGAGTTTCGGGTTCTACGTCAGATTTTCAAACACTAGCCATTATCTGGTCCGAAAATACAAATTTCGGTCCATAGTTGTCGGGTGGTACGAAAATCGCCTAAAAAGTCCAAAGGAAATCGAGGACCGGGAGACCCTTAAAGCATTCTTCTCCAAAATTAATAAATGTTTTTCAGGTTCCACGTCAAATTTCAAACAATATCCCTCGTTTGGTCCGAAAAGTCCAGACGAAATCGAGGACTGGGAGACCCTTACAACATTCTTCTCCTAAATTTCTAACAGTGTGTCGCATTCCGATCAGATTTCAGAGCACTAGCCGATCGTCTAGTACCGAATATTATATTTTTCGGGTCCATCATGTTTTTCGAGGGGGAAAAAACGCATCCGAAAAGTCCAAATGGAAACGAGGACTTGGATAGTCTGATAGGATTCTTCTTCTAAATTTAAAATTGTGTTCGGGTTCCGTGTCAGATTTCAAAAACTAGCCAATCGCTTGTACAAAAAAATACAGAATTTCGTAACAAAACAATTCTTAGTCGGGGGTGTAAGTACGAAAATCCTGCCAGAAAAGTCCAGATGAAATCAAGGAACAGACAGACCCTCTTATATCATTCTGTCTTCTAAATTCATATCAGTTTTCTCGGGTCCCCGTGTCAATGATTTCATAATACTAACAACCGTCTTTGATTTAAATGACGGATTTTGGTCCATTTTAGTCGGTCGTACGAAAATTGCCTGAAAAGCCTTATATTTTAACGAGGACCGAGGACCCTCTACTAGCGATGTCTTTTTCCTAAATTTACTCAACCTGAGTTTTCGGGTTCCGCGTTAAATGTCAAACACTAGCAATCATCTTGTTCGAAAATACAGAGTTCGGTCCATTTTTTGTATGGTGGTACGAAAATTACTCGATAGTCCAGATACAACCGAGGACCAGGAGACCTTGAAAGCATTCTTCTCCAAAATTTATGACTGGTTTTTAGGTTCTGCGCCAGATTTCAAATGATTGCGATCGTCTGGTCTAAAAATATAGATTTCGGTCCTTTTTTGTCGAGGGGTAAGAAAATTGCTTGAAAAGTCTAGATGAAATCGAGGACCGAGAGACCCTTATAGCATTTTTTTCCTAAATTGATAATTGTGTACCGAGTTCCGTGTTGGATTTCAAACACTAGCCATTGTTTTGTTCAATAATACGAATTTCTGTCCATTTCAATCAGGTGGTACGAAAATCATCCGAAAATACCAGATAAAATCGAGGACCGGGAGACCCTTATAGCATTCTTCTCCTAAATATATAACAATGTTTTGGATTCCGTGTTAGATTCAAACACTAGCCACCGTTTGGTTCCGAAAATATAGATTTCGATCCATTTTTTGTCGAGTAACGAAATAGCTGAACTCCAGATGAAATCGACGGACCGCGAGACGTTATCAGCAATTCTTCTCCAAATTTATAACTGAGTTAAGGTTCCGCGTCAATTTACAAACACTAAGCCTCGTTTGTTACGGAAATCCTGATTTTCGGTCCATTTTTTGTCGGGTGTTATGAATATGCGCCTGAAAGTCCAGATGAAAATCGAGAACAGGGAAACCCTTATAAGTTCTATCCAAAATTTAATAACTATGATTCGGGTTCCTGCAACAGATTTCAAACACTAGCTTATCGTTTGGTTCGAAAATACAAGATTTTGGTTGATTTTTATCGGAGGGGTACGAACAGTTGCCCGAAATCCAGATGAAAACAAGGGAAGAAGCTTCTTGTGCCTTGCTTCTCCTACCCAATTTATATTGAGTTTCAGGTTTCTACGTAGATTTCGCAAACACTAGCCATTATCATTTCGAAAAATACAGAGTCCGGTCCATAGTTATCGGTGGTACGAAATCACCTAAAAAGTCCAAAGGAAATCGAGGACCAGGAGACCTTTAAAAGCATTCTTCTCCAACATTTGAATGACTGTTTTTCTGGGTTCTGTTTGCAAGATTTTCAAACACTTGCCTCGTCTGGTCCTAAAATATAGATTTCGGTCCATTTTTGTCGAGGGTAAAGAAAATCGCTTGAAAATCCAAGATGAATCGAGGACGAGAGACCCTTACAACATTCTTTCTAAATTGATATAGTGTTTCGCAGTTCCATGTTAGATTTCAAGCACTAGCCATTGTTTAGTCCGATTAATATATTTATGTCATTTTCAATCAGTTGGGGACACGAAAATCGTCCGAAAAGTCAGATCAAAATCGAGGACCGGAGACACAGATAGGATTCTCTCCAAAATTTAATAATTTGTTTCCAGGATTCGAAGCAGATTCAAACACTAGCTATCATTTGTTCGAAGATACAGATTGTGGTCCATTCTAGTTGAGTAGAAATTCGCTCAGAAAACTCCAGATGAATGACGCGACAGAGAGACCTTTATATCATTCTTTCTTCTAAATTTATAACAGTGTTTCGGGTTCCGCGTCAAACTTACAACACTAGCCTTGTCATTGATTCCGAATACGGATTTCAGTCATTTTTGTCGGGTGTTACGAGGATTTCCTAAAAAGTCCTGAGAAATCGAAGGGACTGGGAAACCCTATAGCATTCTTACTCCTAAATTATCACTGAGTTTCGGTTCCGCCAACAGATTTTAAAACACTAGCTTATCGTCTTGTTCGAAAATACAGAGTTTGGTTCATTTCTTCGATAGTGTACAAAAATTGCACGAGAGTCAGATGAATACCAAGGAAGAGATTCTTGTAGCATTCTTCTCCAAAATTTATGATAATGGTGTTGCGGTTCACGTCTAGATATCAAACACTAAGCAATTATCTGGTCTTGAAAATATAGAGTTTGGTCATTTTTTGTCGTCGAGGGTAGGAAAATTTGCCTGAAAATTCCAGATGAAATCGAGGACCGAGAGACCCTTATAGCATTTTTTTCCTAAATTGATAACTGTGTACCGAGTTCTGTGTTGGATTTCAAACACTAGCCATTGTTTTGTTGAATAATAGAAATTTCTGTCCATTTCAGTCAGGTGGTACGAAAATCATCCGAAAATACCAGATAAAATCGAGGACCGGGAGACCCTTATAGCATTATTCTCCTAAATATATAACAATGTTTTGGATTCCGTGTCCAATTTCAAACACTAGCCATCGTCTGGTCCGAAAATATAGATTTTGATCCATTTTTGTCGAGTTACGAAAATAGCCTGAAAAGTCCAGATGAAATCGACGACCGAGAGACCGATATAGCATTCTTTTCCAAAATATATAACTGAGTTTCAGGTTTCGCGTCAAATTTACAAACACTAGCCCTCGTCTATTCCGGAAATACTGATTTCGGTCCATTTTTGTCGGGTGTTATGAATATCGCCCGAATAGTCAAGATGAAATCGAGGATTGGGAAACCCTTATAGCATTATTATCCAAAATTTATAACTATGTTTCGGGTTCCTCAACAGATTTAAAACACAAGCTATCGTTTGGTTCGAAAATACAGATTTTGGTTCATTTTTATCGAGGGGTACGAAAGTTGCCCGAAAAGTCCAGATGAAAACAAGGAGAAGAAGATTCTTGTAGCATTCTTCTCCTAAATTTATAATTGAGTTTCGGGTTCTACGTCAGGTTTTCAAACATTAGCCATTATCTGGTCCAAAAATACAAATTTCGGTCCATAGTTGTCGTGTGGTACGAAAATCGCCTAAAATTTCCAAAGGAAGTCGAGGACCGGGAGACCCTTAAAGCATTCTTCTCCAAAATTAATAAATGTGTTTCGAGTTCCAAGTCAAATTTCAAACACTAGGCCTCGTCTGGTCCGAAAATATAGATTTCCGTCCATTTTTGTTAGGTGTACGAAATCGCCCGAAAAGGTCCAAATGAAATCGAGGACAAGAAGACTCATATAGCATTCTTCTCCTAAATTATAAATGTATATCGGGTTTCCGCTCAAGATTTCAAACACTAGCCATCGTCTTGTTGGAAATTACGGATTTTCCGTCCATTTTTTTAGGGTGTACAAAAATCACCCGAAAAGTCGAGATGAAATCGAGGATCGGGTGACCCTTATAGCATTCTTCTCCTAAATTTATATAAAATGTTTCTCATTTCGGGTCAGATTTCAAAAACTTAGCCATCGTTGTTCTGAAAAATACAGATTTTGATCCATTTTTGTCGAGGGGTACGAAATTGCCCGAAACTGTCCAGATGTAATTGATGACCGATAGACCCCTTATAACATTCCATCTAAATTTCTAAGTGTGTATCAGTTTCACACGTCAGAATACAAACACAAGCCTTTGTCTTGTTTAGAAATATACGGAATATTTGGTCTATTTAGTCGAGGTGGTACGAAATCGCCATGAAAAGCCAAATGAATCAGGACCGGGAGACCCTTATAGCATTCTTCTTCTAAATTTATAACTATGTCTCGGGTTCCGCGTCATATTTCAAATACTAGCCATAGTCTTATTCGAAAATACGGATTTTGGTCCATTTTAGTTGGATCGTATGAAAATTGCACGAAAAGTCCAGATTAAAGCGACGACCGGGAAACCCTTGTAAAATTCTTCTCCAAAATTTATAATTGTGTTTCGGGTTTCGCGCCAGATTTCAAATACTAGTCATCGTCTGGTCCTAATATACGAATTTTGGTCCATCTTTGTCGAGGGGAACGAAAATAGACCGAAAAGACCCAATGAAATCGAGGACCAGGAGACCCTTATATCATTCTTCTCCTAAATTTATAACTGAGTTTCGGGTTCCGCCTCATATTTCAAACACTAGCAATTGTCTTGTTCGAAAATACGGATTTCAGATTATTTTTGTTGTAGTACGAAAGTCCAGATGAAATCAAGGCCTGAGTTCGGGTTCCGCTCAGATAGCATTCTCTCCCAACAATATTTATTACTTTATTGTCGGTGTACGCAAAATCTGATGAGAATCGAAGACCAGCTTTGATACACTTCTCCAAAATTTATTACTTGTTTTTTTGGTTCCTGCGCCAGCTTTCAAACACTTGCATCATCTTGGTCCATCTAAGATTCCGGATCTTTTTGTCGAGTGGCTAAGAAAAATCGCCTGAAAAGTCTAGATGAAATCGAGGACCGAGAGACCCTTATAAGCATTCTTCTCCTAAATTTATAAGATGTGTTCCGATTCCATGTCGGAGTTCAAACACTAGCCATTGCTTGTGCAAAATACGAATTTCGGTCCATTTTACTCAGGTGGTACGAAAATCACCCCAAAATTCTAGATGAAATCGAACCTGGAGATCCTTGTAGAATTCATCTCCTAATACATAACAGTGTTTTGGATTCCGAGTCAGATTCAAACACTAGCCATCGTTTGGTCCGAAATATAGATTTTTGTCCAATTTTTCGAGGGGTACGAAAATCGCCCGAAAAGTCCAGATGAAATCGACGACGAGAGACCGTTTATAACATTCTTCTTCTAGATTTTATTACTGTATATTTCGGGTTCCATGTCAATTTTCAAACACTAGCCATTGTCTGGTCCGAAAATACGGATTTCATCCATTTTGGTCTAGTGTTCATGAAAATCGCCGAAAAGTCCAGATGAAATCGAGGACTGGAGACCTTTATAGCATTCTTCTCAAAAATTTATAAACTTTGTTTCAGGTTCCGGTCAAATTACAACACTAGCCCTCGTCTGTTCCAGAAATACTGATTTTGGTCCATTTTTGTCGGGTGGTATGAATATCGCCCGAAAAGTCTAGATGAAATCGAGGACCAGGAAACCTTATAGCATCCTTCTCCAACTTTATTAACTGTTCATCGGAATTGCACAGCAGATTCTACACACTAACTATCTATTCTAGTTCTAAAATACATTTTGGTCAATTTTGTTTGAGGGGTTATAACAATTTCCCAAAGTCCCAGATGAAACGGGAGGAAAAAGATTTTGTAGCATTCTTCTTCCTAAATTTTAACTGAGTTTCGGGTTCTGCGTCAGATTTTCAACCCTAGCCATGTCTGGTCCCGAACATATTCAATTCGGGTCCGATAATTTGTCAGGGGTGGTACGGAAATCCGCCTAAAATCTGATGACATCGAGGCATGGGAGGACCATTAAAGCTTCTTCTCCAAATAGCTATTGAATTGTGTTTCAGTTCTGCTACAAATATTCAAACACTAGCCCTCGTTTGGTCTGAAAATACGGATTTCGGTCAATTTTTCTTAGTTGGTACGGAAACTGGAAATTCGCATTTAAATTTTCCCCTAAATTTATAAATGTATATCGGGTGCACGTCAGATTTGAAACACTAGCCATCGTCTTGTTGGAAAATTACAAATCACCCGAAAAGTCGAGATGAAATCGAGAATCAGGTGTCCCTCACTATGCGAAAAATAGGATTTTAGAGGGCTTATTTTAAGCAATTTACAACGGTTTTTCACAAAAAAAAAAAAAGCATTTGTAGAATTGAGTGTTGTAAAAGATACAACAACGCTTTTTTAAAATCAAAAGCGCTATAAAAACATGTAGATATATTGTGCGCTTGTTATGCACATTTTATAGCGCTTATTTAAAACCGTTGTAAACGGTGCACCCAATATATGCATTATTATGCACCTTTTACAACGCTTATTGAAAAGAGCGCTGTAAAAGGTGGCAATATAATGCATATAATGGGTGCACCTTTTACAGAGCTTATCTATAAGGCGCTGTAAAATGTGCACCCAATATATGCATTATATTGCCACATTTTACAGCGCTTATTTGAAAAACGCTGCTAAAATGTGCACCCAATATATGCATTATAGTGCACATTTACAGAGCTTATTTGAAAAGCGTTGTAAAAAGGTAACCATTTACACAGGCTTTTAAAAAAGCGCTGTAAAAGGTGCAATTTTTTTTTATTTAAAAACATTGTAAATTAAATTTGTGAAAAGCGTTTTTTGGTTTTTTATGCATTTTTTTCGAAAGCGCTGTCTTTTAATTTTTTTTTCCAAAATTATTTTCATCTATAATCAGTTCCACAACAACAGAATACAAATATAATGCATATACTCAGTGCAATATAATGCATATACAAAATAGAACTATAATATACTTAACTACTATACATATTAGATATTTGTACAACACATATTCATATACATATTCAGATACATATATAACTTAACTACATACACATATTAGATATTTGTACAACATCACATATTCAGATATTGTGCCTATTTATATACATATAACTAACTTATCCTACACAGAACATAACTAGCTACCATATATTCAGTTCCCTTGCAGCATGCTGACAAATAATTTTCATTTCAAGCACATACTGACACCAGTCATCCTTTAATTCAACTAGATCTTTCTCAGAGTATGTTGGACTGGAATTGTCAAAGTACTGTGCAATATAAAAATTGAACATAAATAAGTTAGAATCAAATATGATATACATAATTTATATATGAAAATCAAATAATGAAAATATCGTACCGTTTCTGGGATAATAGTTTGATTCCTATCAACAATCTCCTTCATGAACCGCAAATACATAGTACCCACAGTCGGTGTTGTTAGTTTGACAAGGGCACTATAAAATAAAACATATAAGTCAATAAAATATATTTCAATGAAAATGAAAATTTAAAGGCATATATTTCAAACCTTTATTGGAACCATGTGATGTTATTAGACTTTTGCTTCGACACTGTAGCACCTCTTTGAGAAAACTTGTAAAGCACTATCGAATAAATAAATTTGATTATTATAGCATTAACAAACACCTTATTTATATATATATGTAAGAAATAAATGAATATTACTTAGGTGTCGAACATAGTCTTTATATCGGAGTGATTGTTGTAATTGACATGCAAGGGATCCAAATAGTACATAACTTCTGAGGTCGCATTGATTGCAAATAACACCCAATGTGCCCTACAACAACAAAAATTTGGTTGGCAATTTTTGTTTACACAACTAATAAATTAAGATCTCATAAATTAAAAAAGATATAAATATATAATTACGTACCCTGAATTATATGGTGCAAAGAACAATTTATCCTTCTCTATATTTCCAAATAACATATCTACAATGCAATTCTTTACATTAACTGGATCGAGTTTACACATCGAAAGCTTATGCGGAGACAAGAATGAATACCTATTTGACAATTTGCGCGTGCACACAACCTTCTCATACAAAAACCTTCAATGAAAATTTCAAACTAGAGTAATTACCAATAAATTTAATTAATTACCAATAAATGCAATTAAAAGTATTTTTTACCTTATGTACAAGCTGATGACAGTAGCACTCAGCTCCTTATGGTTGAGAAGTTCGTAAATGTGCTCCTTTTCGAGAAAGTCTTCATACTCATCTCCGAATATAACTTTATTCATGGTTTTGATGCGTGAATCGTCGTTGCTGCCCATATGCCTTTTTACTTGGATGTCAAGACACGCCCCGTATTTAGCAAGGCATGGCTGACTTATTTTAGGAGCAGTACGACTGATTTTCCCTGATCCAGTTTTTAGCTACAACTTTGGCAGCTTTATTACTCTCCAATTTTTGAGGTTTGCCGGCTTTATTTTGTGTGTGGGTGGTTTATTTGATTGAATATGAAAAAATGAGATTGAATGTTAGTTTATTGAATCTAAAAAAATGACAAACCTTACGAAATAAATGTGACAAACCTTTTCGGACGATGTAATTGACTCGTTTATGGGAATCTGTTTTATCATTCCCTTTAGGTTTTGCAGAAATCTAAATATAAATGTGAAATTAAAGTTAGGAGCAAAAAAAAAAATCAGTAATTTAAATATACATATCAATTAAACATACATTTCAATTAATTAAATATACCTTATCAAAAGGCAACAAGATATGTGGGCCATGCCACGTAACTACCAATTGCTTCCCTCAAAAACTTATATCTACATCGTTGTCGGTATAGGCAACGGTGCATTTGGTTCAAAAGCAACAATTGGTGATACTTTGACATGGCCCGTAGGATCCGTGTGTTGTGCAATACTTCTCCCGAAGTATTGTACAATGTTCCTTTTCCGACCTTCCCATGAGTAGGGGAGGATAAGTACAACACGCAAGGAGTGACACCCTAAATCAATGGTAAAAACATAAGTATGGTTAATACATAAGTATAGTTAATACATAAGTAATTACATAAGTAAGTAATTAATTACCTCGGGAAGACTTTTGAGACCAATGTTGCAACTCGCGTTTTACTCTCCATTTGTATTTCACGTTTGAGCTGAACTGGGAGTTGCTTGTCTTTATTCGTCTTCACCAAGAGTGCCACTTGCTCTGATAGGAGTTTGAGCTTCTCTAATACTTCCTCACTGGATGGATTTTGGCGCTTCTCTTGTGAAAAATAGCTTTTAGGAGTTACGCCAAATCCTTTCCCCTCACGCGACCGAAATACTCAGGAACATTAAAACACTTTACCAAGAATGTCCCTGCAACTAGCTTTGTTGTCCTCTTGACTTTCCGAACTTTGTTCGATATTCTCCTAAAATAGATTAAAAAGATAAGTTCAATATCATTTTAAAATACAATATTAAAAAATATTTAATATTAAAGTGATAAAATACAATATTAAAAAATATTAAAGTGATAATATACTTACACAAAGTCTCTATTACTTTTTGAACATTTTCGTTATCAACCACTCCATCCTTATTTACACAAGCTCCTTTCCACAAGATATGACGACCCAACGGTTGATCGGATTGGGTGTCTTGTTGCTATTTATTAAGATCATAAAACAAAATATTAGTTAGAAACTATAGTTTATAATACAAATTCCCTCATTATATAAAAGTGATGTTTAATTACTTACAAGTTTTTGCTCTAGACGTGCATGTCCATACGTGATTTTTTGTATGGGTGCGTCGGATTTTTTTGCCCTCTCGCGATTTGCTTACTTATATTCTATATAAAAAAATAACAATCGTGTAAAAATTTAAAATACGCTATGAATATGAATAATCAAAACACAAATGCTAATAAATTAATCACTTACTACAAACGCGGGGTTTCGAATGTTTTGATACAAATGCACTCCATTCTTCTTTTGATATATAATGTTATATATTCTTGGAGCTTCAGCATTTGTATTTCCTTCACTATCTTTTAGATAGAAATTTGAGAGGTGAGATCTAAAACCCGGTGTATTTTCCCGACAACTCTCAATACGTAATTCTTTCTCACCTCATCAAGAACAAAAGCAGTCTGCAATCGAAATAAAGATATAGTTTGAGTAAAGAGTAAAGTATTACAACGGAAAAAATTATAAATGACAAAAGAGTGGATCAAAAAAGTTACTTGTATATCATTCCACAATATATCTTTCGCATCCTTCAACGCCTTATCTTTCCAATCATCAATGGTAATGGGATATTCTGATGAACAACAGCCCGAATGTAACTTACAAACATGGAGCTGTTGGGGTCAATTGGTTGACCACTCTCATTTCATCCAAACTAATAAACTCATATAGTAAGTACATACTTTCAAAAAAGATAAAAAAAAAAATAAACAGCAAACAAAGTATAGTATACCTCAAATTTAATGCCACTGCACCTTGCTTTTATGACCTTTTTGCATTATGGTTGCACCACGTTTGACTTCATTTTGACAATCTAAATCTTTGGTGGTATCCATTTATCTACAACAAGTTCAACATGCAGTTCAGTATAACTTCAACAAGCTCAACATCCAGTATTCTAAGTATGTATCAGTATCAGTATAACTTAAACAAGCTCAACATGCATTTGAGTGATAACAAAAAATTAATAACATCAATACCTGATTAGTGAGGGTTAGAGGAAATACGTAATGCGCAGAAATATGGTTCGGAGAAATACGTAATGAGGGTTATGTATTTCAATGAAAAGATATGGTGTGTAATGGGAGAGATGATCATGGATGGAAATACTATTCGAACAGGTAGAGATTATCGTGGAAATAAGGTTCGTAATGGAAAGAGATGATAGGGTTCGCAAAGGAAGAGAAGAACGATGAAGAGGAGATGATAGTGAAGTTTACGTAATGAAGAGGAAACTGAAGCGGTTTACTGTTATATGTAAAATCCTATTAGAGCGCTTTTTTAGAAGGCTTTTACAGCGCTTTTTAGAAGGCTTTTACAGCGCTTGTTGGAAAAAGCGCTCTAAAAGGCCTCCTTATTTTATTTTTAAAAAGGCTCTTTTACAGCGCTTTTTCACATAAGCGCTATAAAAGACTTCCTTGTTTTCTTATGTTATATGAATGTTTTTTTAAAAGCCTTTTACAGCGCTTTTTCACATAAGCGCTGTAAAAGACCTCCTTGTTTCTTTATGTTATATGAATGTTTTTTTTAAAAGCCTTTTACAGCGCTTTTTCACATAAGCGCTGTAAAAGACCTCCTTGTTTTCTTACCTTATATGAATTTTTTTTTAAAAGCCTTTTACAACGCTTTTTCAAATAAGCGCTCTAAAAAGGCCTCCTTATTTTATTTTTAAAAAGGCTCTTTTACAACGCTTTTTCAAATAAGCGCTGTAAAAACCTCCTTGTTTTCTTATGTATTATGAATGTTTTTTTTAAAAGCCTTTTACAACGCTTTTTCAAATAAGCGCTCTATAAAGGCCTCCTTAGTTTATTTTTATAAGGCTCTTTTTCAGTTCAGATCAATTCAGTTCATGTAAATACATAATTTATATCAGTTTTCAATTCATAAGCAGAAAATAAATTAATCAGAAAATCAATACTAGGAACTTAAGTATAAAACACTCAAATCAAGCTAAATATAAGCAGAAAATAAATTAATCAGAAAATCAATACACGGCTGCTATATAAAACAATTAAACATGCTCAACAATTAAATTACATTAACTCAAGTTCAGATTACATGGCTTATATAAAACAATAAACATGTACATTAAGATGCCCTTATTCTTTTCCTGGTGGGATTCACATTTGTTTGTCCATTTACAATTATGGAACGATGGATTAATCCAATTCCCTCATCATGATCATCTCTAAGATATAAATCATCATCAGTTGAATCAATTTCATGTGGTTGTTGTGATGTTGCAAATAAAAGATCATTACCAACATCTTCATCATTATTGTTATCATCACTTATTTTATTGGTCGATAGGACAACATACCATTTATCATCACCAGGATTAGTGACATAAAACACTGTTAAGCTTGCGACGCTAAAATAAAAGGTCGTCTTGTATCCCACCCTATTTAATCGTCAAGCATAACCCTGACTCATCAATTCGACGCCATTATTCTTATTGACCTTTGCTAGCCACCCCAATCTCTGTGAATGATCTGGGGCTCTATATCAAACTTTGAATTATGTGATTTTTAACCATGTTATAAAACATCGATGTGCTCTCGAAGTTATCCAATTTTGATTCCTATTCATGTTCAAACGAGATAACTGATCCATTTGTATTGTAACATACGGTTGAACCTCATCATCATTTGTGCAGAACATACAATTGTGCCCTACTCCCATTCTGTCCTTGATATAGTCATTTAGTCCTCCTTCCAATTATCCTTCTCTGATATTCTTCCCGAATGACGAGACATGGGAAGCCCTATGGATTCAACATTGGACAGATATTCAGTACAAATTTAGCAGCT
This sequence comes from Cicer echinospermum, assembly GCA_002896215.2. Taxonomy (NCBI): domain Eukaryota; kingdom Viridiplantae; phylum Streptophyta; class Magnoliopsida; order Fabales; family Fabaceae; genus Cicer; species Cicer echinospermum. Next base: position 28,899 of record PGTU02006780.1, read on the forward strand.
TCTTCAACAATGTACGTCAGGCATACAACCTTTCTGGTCGACTTCTACTTTTTACGTACCCTTTTAATATTTTCATATATCGTTTCTATCAGATACATCCAGCTCATATAAAGTTGGCCCACAAAGTTTGGTTCCTTAACTAGATATTGAAACAGTAAAGTGAACCACTATATCAAAAAATGAGGTGGGGAAATACATTTCCAAGTTCACACAAAGTAAACAACAATTTCCCTCTGCAATGTCGGTAATTTTGAGGGATCAGATCACTTTACTACAAATTCCTGAAAGAAGAAACATAATCTAGTTAAGGCTCGTGAACTTTTTCAGGTAAATGAATGTATACCTATTGGTAGCAAAGCTCCATTAGAATATGACAATCATGGGAGTCTTCAAACCTTTTACTGAGGTCTTCATACAAACCAAAATTTTAATGTTTGAAGAGAGTATCCTTCTGGAACATTAACTTCGTGTAGAAAATTTACGTAAAACAATTTTTTCCTTTCTAGATAGATTAGGGAGCAGCTGGAGGTAGATATGAGTTGATTTCCTTCTTTACGGAACATAATTCTTTCTTATTCCCATATCGACCAAGTCCAATCTTGCATTGATTGCCCATCTTTAGACTTTCCTGGAACATTGAGTAACTTAACAATAACACTATCAAATACATTTTTTCAAATGCATCACATCGAGGAATGTCTTATATACAATTGTTGGTGTATGACCTCTATCCTTAGGAAGTTTTATACAATATTTTTAACTAGATTATCTTAATTCCTTCCTAAGTGATGAACTTAATATAAAACAACTTGTTTAATATTAATTCCAATTTAACAGTAATAGATTCAAATATTATTCAAAACTGAGATTCAAGAACACTGTATTATCAAGATAAAGAGTATAGAGATAGAGAAGTGTGCACCATGGATTTTTATACTAGTTCGACTATCAATTCGATTAGTCTACATCCAGTCCTGGAATCACTTACTGATTCCAGCCTTTACTAGAAATGATTTGAGTATGTTTACAGACTTATCCAGCACTTCACTGCCTATGCATCTAACTCAACATCAATCTACAACAACAACCAATTATCCTTAAGAACTAATCGCCAAGCTCTAGCAAGATCAGATTGAGATCTCTTTTAAATGATCACACACACTCTAAAAGATGACCACCAGTTTCACAATACTGGATTTCAACACACTTTGTTTTTACAAAGATGATTCTTTCAAAAAGACTAAAACACTTGATTCAATCACAATGAATTCTCACACTAAATATTTGCCAATAAAGTTTGTGAGTTATAATAGTTTTTTTCAAAAGTGTATTTTCGAAAAAGTCAATGAGATTCTTTTTGTTCTTTCTATGTATATCTGTTATTTATAAAATTGTGATGATTAGTTTATATAGTTTCAGAAAACTTCAGACAAATCGATTTCCAATCGATTTTATTAATGTGTATTACCAGCTCAATCGATTCCTAATCGATTTCGCGTTTCTTGTTTTTTCTTGAAATTCTTGAAATAGATGAATTAATCGTTTTTCTAATCGATGTTTTAAATCCATATATCAGAAATTGATACTCAGTTCGTATCAAAGTCGATTGAGTAATCGATTATAATTGTTTTGTTCAAAATATGAGATCAAACAATTGATTACTCAGTCGATTCATTTTCACTAACATAATCGATTTGCAATGGGCTAATTTTCTCCTGTTACTCAGACACTCAATCAAGTCGATTTGCCAATCGACTGATTTCTCTCCTGTAACATAGACATTTAATCAAATCGATTTGCCAATCGACTGATTTCTCCCTGTAACTCAGATGTTTAATTTCAATTGATGTGCCAATCGATTATGCAATATGTTTTCTGATAAATGATGAACTGATTCATTTATGCAATCGATTACCTAATCGATTTCTTTAAATCGTTAGAGCACAGGTCTGATAAAACCTGTTTAAGTAATCGATTTGCTCAATCGATTATCTCAGTGAAAATTTTGTTCTGTGAATCAGAAAATCGATTAACCAATTGATTGTAGAAAGCTTGTAACTTAAGAAAAGTATATCATCGTTTCCTTTAATCATAGAACACAGTTAATAAAAACTTTATGTAATCGATTTGCTTATCGATGACTTAGGGCAAAACTTGGTTCTTGGACTCAGAGAAAATCGATTTACCCAGTCGATTTTACCAATTTGATTGATAAACTTACTTATTTTATGATTTCAGTTTTAATTTGGCAAATATATTAGATGTGTGAAATCATAATGCATGAACTAAACTAATAAACTTATGAACAATAGACACATTTACACATAAATCTTCAACCCTTGTTATGATGATGATCAATCTTTGCTTGCATTGCTTGATCCAAGATTTGTCCAAAGTGTAGTGTTTGATTCTTTCCTGAATGATCTCAACTCAAACTATTAGATTAATTTCAGATAATGCTATACGTTGTATGTCTTGGGTTTACATCCAAATCACAGTCAAGGGCATATATCTTCAATCTCCCTCGCTTTTTATTAAATGACCAAACATACAATTTAACTTTGTTTCATTTCAACATTAAAACTTAACTTTATAATAACTCTTATTTAACACTCCCCCCGAATTTTAGAATTCATAATTCATTTCAATTTCAAATTTCAGATTCAATTTTCAGTATACATGATAAGATAAGCATAAGCACAAGTTAAATTAATTCAAATTCTCCCCCTTTGTCATTAAATTCAAAAAGAAGATACAAGAAAGAATAATGATGCATAAGCTATTATAAGAGATATACTGGAAAAAAATAACAATACAACAAAGAAAACAAAAGCCTAAAAACTAATCTAGGGATGTTCCTTATTCTGTTGCAGATTAGTAGTGGGGGAATGAGGTTTATCTTCTTGATTGGCCACTTGTGTGCCAATGTCAGCTATGTCTTCAAATGACATCTTGAGACCTAAATGGTCTTGGATGGCATCTACATCTTGAACAATTGAGTTGAGGGTTGTTTGAAGTCGCACAAGGGAGGCTTCCACCTTAGCATTGTGTTTAGTTTGAGACTCCATAAATTCAGCACTTAGCTAAAAACTCAGATTGGTTTTCAGCTGTTCAGGTTGTTCAGCATTTGGTTTGAGCCCTTGTCATACCATTGATCCTCTTCATCTGCATTTGTTGATAGTTGACTCCCCAAAAAATCAGAGTGGTTTTCACTGATTCCTCATTACAACTGATATTTTAAAAGTGTCTCAGAATCCTGCGTGATCACTAAGGTTATAAGGGAGCATTTGCTTTCCTTGTGTTGTTTCCAACAATTAGCCAGCACAATCCAAGCCCAACTCATCTTGAGTCCTTGTAAAGACCCCAAAGAAGAGTGATTGTCAACCTGTTTGAACTCAACATGATTTCCCTGATCTAGTGTACTAACATTCTGCGTGAGCACATAACGATCAGCATTTTGTCTGATATTCATTGACCAATAGAGAGATATGCTTCCACAAACCCTTCAACCATCAAGTCTTGAATGGTTGTGTGTCTATCTACTGATGTATCCCAAGAATCATC
>PGTU02006782.1:0-20065 GCA_002896215.2 Cicer echinospermum
GGTGCCACCTATCCCGGGTCAGCACAACTTACCAAACACAATTCCCTCAGGAACGTAAGTTGTAAACGTACTTCTATCCGGGTCTGTACTGTTTTACCGAGGTGCACCCATCCCGGGTCAGCACAACTACCAAACGTAAATTCGTAAACGTACTTGCATATCACGGGCTTTACTGTTTACCAAGGTGCCACCTATTCCCGTGTCAGCACATTTACCCGAAACAAATAAAAAAAAGGAGACATTAAGAGATTTCCCCATTCTTAATTTCATTTTACTTACGATTTTCAAGACAAAACATTCAGTAAATAAGTCATTAAGAATTCCCATTCTTAATACTATTTACTGAAACGATTTTCAAAAAAAACGAACATTAAGTAACCGAGACATTTAAGGATTCCCATTTCAACGCCCATATCTTAAACAATTTTCAAACAAATAATAAGTAAACCGAGACATTAAGAAGATTCCCATTCTTAACGCCCAGTTAACTTAAAACGGTTTTCAAAACAAAATATTAAGTAACGAGACATTAAGGAGATTCCCATCTTAACCCCAGTTTAACTTAAACGATTTTTCTTTTAAAACAAAATATTAATAACCGAGACATTAAGAGGTTCCCCCTCTTAACGATCCAGTTACTTTAAACGGTTTTCAAAAACAAAATATTTAATGTAACCGAGACATTAAAGGAGATTCCCCCATTCTAACGCTCCAGTTTAACTTAAATCGATTTTTTTCTTAAAACAAAAAAAATTAATTTAAGTAACCGAGACATTAAGAGATTTCCCCCCTTAACGTCCAGTTAACCTTGTTTTTCACAAACAAACGCACATTAAGTAACGAGACCATTAAGGATTCCCCATTCTTACGCCCATACTCTTTAAACTTAATGGTTTTCAAGTTTCACCACAACACAAACTCAACAACCTCGGAATTAAAGATTCTCACATCAAAACATATCAATTCATTTATTCACAAATCCAACCATACACACATCAAATCTCATCAATATCAATTAAGAGAATGTCAAAAAACAACGAACACAAATCAAAGCAACATACACCCAGATACAACCAATTTCATTTGTTCATAATCATATACAATGACTTCAAATTCATTTACCACGAAACATTCATCAATATAAACAAACCTAACTCTAAGGTTTTTATCCATAACGCACTAGTTTCGTTTTTTTCCGCAAATCGATACATTTAACCCTAACAAAATTCCTTCCCACACAACCACAGATAAGTCCCTAATGCAAACTAAAAGTTTGGAAGGAGCCCTTACCTCAACGTTAGCTTTTAACGGACGTTTCCGGTACCGTGAGTAATTCCGGTATAAATCTCCGCTCGCAACTTCGCTCCAAATAGGTCCCCTAGCACCGTAGCGTGGTTAGTGAGCACCTTCCCTTCTGACTCTTCGCGAAACGAAGCTTGGATCTTGAAGAAACGGAGAGGTTTGTGTTTGGATCTCCAAAACCGTTTTTCTTCGATTTTTCGAAACCAAGGGGAAGAATGGAGTTGCAAAAACCTTGATCTAACTCTCATCCCCCAACCTTGGGTTACTAGTTTTGAAGAAAAGAAGCGACGAAACTGAAAATGGGAGAAAGGAGGGAAAAGCTTCTGCGGTCGACAGAGGAAGGAGATGGAAATTCAATTATCTTCCTTGTCTTTTTCTTTCTTTCTTTCTTTCTTCCTTTTTCCTTCTTCCTTTATATACTATTTTCTTTTCTTCCTCTGTCTAGTTTCCTCTTTTTCCTCCAAACAAACATATATAAATATAATAAATATAACTTAACAAATATCTCAAAATCTAGATATTTATTAAATTACCGTTTCACCCGAAACGCCTTAAATTACCCCGTAAAGTATTTTCCGCAGTTAAAATTCAATTTATTTATCGACGAGAATTCTAATTGGCATCGAAATATCTTTTTGATTAGAAAACTCCAAAATATTATTAACTTTGGCTTAAAAGCCTCCGAGCCAAAATCCAAAATATACCAAAAATACATAAAAGGGTACTTTAAAATTACGGGTCTTACATGGAGCATTGTAAGAGTTTTGACCGCCACAAAATCATTCAGTTGCAGCTTTTGAAGGTAAAAGCCGCCACAAAGGAAGCTTTTTTGTGACTGTCTAGGCTGCCACGAAGGCAATCGCTTCTAACTGCATATAGGTCGCAACAAAATCATTTGTACCGTTGGGGCTTCTGGCTATTTTTGGCAATATTCTGACTGTTTTGGTCGTCACAAAGGCTCACTTTTTTCCTTATAAATATCACTTTTCTTCTCATTTTCATTTCTATCTTCTCTCTAAAATTTCTCTCTAAATTTTATCTCCACCTTCTCTCTACAATATATTTTTTCTCCACTTTTATCTCTTGAATTTCGGTAAGTTTTATCTTATATTTTATTTTTTAATGTTATTTTTATTTGAAGTTATTTATTCAATGAATATTATTTAATTTTTTTCCAGTGGGGCTATTGTGTTTATTGCGAAGAGTTGTTAATTGTTTGTAAGCTTCAGTCATACATTACCCGATATCAAGTTAGTATGTAATGTGTTTTAAATATAGATTAGTAATTTATATAATTATTATTAAAAAAAATTATATAGTTATAAATTAATTTTTAAACTTAATATTTTATTTTAAAATGTAGAATATATTATTTTTTAAATTTGATGAAATATACTTTTAAACTTTAATATTAGTAAGATTTGTTAAAAAAAGTACTATAAATATTTAAATTGTAAAATTTATACTCAAATTAAAATGTAGTAATTTTTTTAAAATGATGATGAAGTGTTATTTTTTTATAATAGGTACCTTTGGTATTATGATATATTATGTTAGTAAAATAGAATTTTATTAAGAAATTTGTAATTTTTTTAGCAACAAAACAATACTTATGAAGAAAAGATTTATAATAATGATTTAATCATAAAAATGTAATATTAAAATATAAAATATTTATATTATTTTTAAATAGATAAAACGTTCATTATTCGAATGTTAGTAGATTTGTCCCCAAAAAATAGAAATTATGTTGTTTACATAATATATGATAAATAAAAATTTGAAACAAATGTAAAAACTTATTGATTTTAATGTAAATATTTTTAAAAAAAAACATTATTAAAAATTTATTATATAATATTTTGTTGTTTAGTCATTACAAAGACTTGTACTTGAGTTCATAGAAAAAATATATATACTTTTACAATCTTATTTTTATTTATAAGGACTATTTTATGAAAAGGTTCATTAAACTCATTAAATTTTATTTTAGTTTATATATATAGTCTCTATTATGATTTAAACAACATTAATTACTAACAAGGTTGAAGAGTTTCTCAAATTTTGCGAGAGTGTAGAAAATTGTCGAAGATGAAGGGGGATGAGATGTTCATGTTGTTTATGTCGACGTAGAAGGTTTAAGAGTGAAGATGAAATAAGAGTGCATTTATATGAATATGGATTTCTGTCTAACTACTGGATTTAGACTAATCATGGGGAAGAGTCTCCGACGACGCCTAGTACTAGTACATGTGTGGAGAATAACATAGGTCCTTCAAGTAGTACTAACATGTTAGGTGTAGATTATTATAACTATTAGCACTTTGAGGGGATGAATGATGTGATTTCGGATGTTGTTGGGGTTAATTTGTCATTCAATGAAGATCAATATGACGATATTGATGGACATCCAAATGAAGAAGCTTAGAGATTTTATGGTCTTTTGAAAGATACAAATAAACCGTTGTTTGAAGGATCTTCAAACTCAAAGTTATCAATGTGTATTAGACTTCTAGGTCTAAAGTCTCAGTTTCATGTTCTTGGTTTAGCTTTAAATTTGAGGACTAAAATGATGCTAGATGTAACACTTGTTAGAGATGATTTGCCGCAAAGTTATTATGATACTAAATGGTTAGTGTCAAAGTTAGGATTGGGTGTCAAGAGGATTAATTGTTATGTTAAAGGTTGCATGTTGTATTATGACAACGAATTTGATATAAATGATTTCAACTTAGTTGGATGTAAGTTTTGTCAACAACAACCAAGGTATCATCAAAGGAATAACTCTAGGGGAAGTAAGAGAAAATTAATTCCAAGGAAAGCAATGTTTTTATCTACCTATTGTATCAAGATTACAGAGAATGTTTGCATCAATGTAAACTGCAAGAACGATGACATGACATTATAAGAATAAAAGAAATCCAAGTGAGTTGCGACATCTGTCTAATGGTCAAGTTTGGAAATACTTTGATCAAATGCATCCTGATTTTGCATCAGATCCACGTAGTGTAAGACTTGGATTATCCTCATATGTTATTTACGCTATATACAAGCATCGTCTACTCCTTATTCTTATTGTCTGTTATTGGTACTCCTTACAATCTTCCTCCTTATATGTGTATGTCTAAACCTTATATGTTCTTGGCTACTGTGATACAAGGTCCTTCTAATCCTACAACTGGTATTGATACTTTTTTACAACCTTTGATTGACGATTGAAGAGGTTTGTGGTGTCTTATCATATGATATTGCTCATAAACAAAATTTTATGATGAAAGCTGCTTTGATGTGGACCATTAATGATTTCCCCGCTTATGGGATGTTGTCAGGATGGGGGATCGATGGTAAATTAGGTTGTCCTATTTGTATGGAAGACACAAAATCATTTTCTTTAAAATTCGATGGAATGGATTGTGGTTTGACTCGCACCGTAGGTTATTACCTATATTGATCATGCATTTAGAAGGAACAAAGCTGCATTTTGTTGGACTTTAGTCCTCTTAATCCTAGTTTTGACATAATTAACAAACATACAATGTTCATACATCATATGATAAATCTAACATTTAATTGAGCAAGATTTCAGGAACAACAATCCAATCCTACACACTTGAAACAAATTGCTTGGAACACAAGAAATCAACAAAAGTTGAATTTTAACTGAGTAAATCGATTGGGAAATCGATTTCATAACAAGGGTGTAAGGAAACATAACTGTTTGTGATTGTATAATCGATTGGGCAATCGACTGACACAATTAGAAATGAAAACTGCACAAGTCAGTGGCACCCTGTTTCACAGGCTAATCGATTGACAAATCGATTGTACACTTCACAAAGTAAACCTGATTGAAACAAATCGATTGGGAAATCGATTGTACAAGTCACAGTGACACTCCAGTTTTGAGGGTAATCGATTGGCAAATCGATTGCTTAAGTACTATTTGCAAAATAATTTCACCTGTGACAAACACAATCGATTGGACAATCTATTGTGAAAATTTCAATCATGTTAAGTTTTTGGTTGCAATCGATTGGGAAATCGATTGAACTAAACATCTGGTAAGAATTTTCAGGCAAATACACACAAATCGATTGGCACGTCGATTAATATCAAAATAGCTGAGTCACTGTCTTTAACACAATCGATTGGCAAATCGATTGAAAGAAACTTTTTTTAAATCACAGTGAACTTTGAGCTTGTGACCAAATCGATTCTGAGTATTTGGAAATCGATTATGTGACTTAGTAATCGATTAGGTAATCGATTGATGTGACTTTTCATTGGAACAAAACATCTAACATCGATTACACAATCGATTCATATAAGTCTGCACATAATTTACTGAAAAGTGTTTTTAAAAGAATCGATTGGTAAATCGATTAGTTTATGTAGTTTCAAGATTAAAGAAAAACAAGACTCGCGATAATCGATTGGCAAATCGATTAGGCATGTTTTATAACTTTAATAAATCGATTGGTAAATCGATTTAGTAATTGTTTTTCAGAAACTATATAAACTGTCTTTCATCTTTTCTCACAACTTTTAAAACTTTGATAACAAATCTCAATACATTTTGTTAACAATCTGATACTGCTTTTTCAATTAAAGACCAAAAGATTATCCATAATCATTGAGAGAGCTGAAAAAGTATTCTTGAGAGAAAAGACAATGTTCTCGTGAACAATCCTTGAATATCCAGATTCGTGAGAAGTCACATTGATCAAGATTGAAGACTTCGAAAGCGAGAAAGCCAGCTTGAAACTGGTGGCTACCTTCTTGGGTGAGAGAGCTCAACAAGGAGTCGTACTTTGATTCTGTGTTTAGACTGCTGAGTGTCTACAAGGATCAGAGGGTGATCAATAGGAAAGAGAATATTAGAGATAGATAGGTTTCGGGGATGAAACTGGACAATCTGTAATCGATTCTTTCTATTGGAGAAGAAAATCTGAAATCCGATTGGATTGTCAGGACTGGATGTAGGTTGTCTCGTTGACAACTGAACTAGGATAAATTCTTGGTGTAATCTTCTCTAACCCTTAACTCCTTTAATTTTCTATCTTGCAATATTTGTATGTGTGATTAATATTAGATGCATGTTAAACATATTCTGTGTTAGGTAATATTGTTTAAACTGGAATTTGACTCGCATGCATCTTGGTTAATCTCTTATGCATCTACTTGTAATTGCTAATCTTGTATGCCGCAATTTAATTCCGCTGTGTGTATGAAATTGAGTTATTTGTTAAAGAACTGATACATTCCGATTATTTTCGAGGTCATAATAATCAACAATTGGTATCAGAGTTGACTTTTCGAGAGGTAAAACTCATAAAAGGAATATGGCCTCAAACGATTTTCTGGGAGAAGGCGCATCATTAGCAAGACCTCCAGCATTCAATGGAACAACTTATATGTACTGGAAGCACAATGATGCTGATATTCCTGGAAGCCAGTGGCATAGACATCCTTGACGCTGTTGAAAATGGCCCATACATTCCCAAGATTGCAGGAACAAATGACTCGAGATTCCCAAGCCCAGATCTGAATGTCTGAGGAACAGATAAAAAGAAGGTAGGTTATAATGTTAAAAGCTAAGAACATTATACATCTGCTTGTGTGCAGAAAGAATTCTTTAGGGTATCAAACTGTGAATCAGCAAAGGAAATGTGGGACATTCTTCAAGAAACACATGAAGGAACCACATATGTGAAAAGAGCTCGCGTAAATACACTTATGCACGAATACGAATTATTCAGCATGAAGAAAGACGAATCCATCAGCGATCTGCAGACCAGATTCACACACATTGTAAACAATCTTCACGCATTGGGAAAACGGGGGACAATGAACACAGATCGGAAAAATTATGAGGTGTCTAACCAGAGAATGGCAGCCCAAAATAACTGCCATAGCTGAATCTAAAGATCTAGCAAGATGACAAGAGCAACTTTGTTTGGAAAACTAAGGAACATGAAATGGAACTGCATCGGCTGGACGAATCAGAACTGGAAGCAGGAAAAGAAAGGATTATCCTTGAAAGTACAAGCCCATCAATCGAAAACTGAATCAGATAGCTGCTCAGATGAATCCAGTAGTGAAACTGAAGAGCCTGAAATCGGGTTGCTTGTCAAGAAATTTAATCTCTTATGCATCTACTTGTAATTTGCTAATCTTGTATGCCGCAATTTAATTCCGCTGTGTGTATGAAATGAGTTAATTTCTTAAAGAACTGATACATTCCGATTATTTCGAGGTCATAATAATCAACAATTGGTATCAGAGCTTGACTTTTCGAGAGGTAAAACTCATAAAAGGAATATGGCCTCAAACGATTTTCTGGGAGAAGGCGCATCATTAGCAAGACCTCCAGCATTCAACGGAACAGCTTATATGTACTGGAAGCACAGGATGCTGATATTCCTGGAAGCCAGTGGCATAGACATCCTTGACGCTGTTGAAATGGCCCCATACATTCCCAAGATTGCAGGAACAAATGACTCGATGATTCCCAAGCCCAGATCTGAATGGTCTGAGGACGATAAAAAGAAGGTAGGTTATAAGCTAAAGCTAAGAACATTATAACATCTGCTTTGTGTGCAGAAGAATTCTTTAGGGTATCAAACTGCAAATCAGCAAAGGAAATGTGGGACATTCTTCAAGAAACACATGAAGGAACCATATATGTGAAAAGAGCTCGCGTAAATACACTTATGCACGAATACGAATTATTCAGCATGAAGAAAGACGAATCCATCAGCGATCTGCAGACCAGATTCACACACATTGTAAACAATCTTCACGCATTGGGAAAACAGGTGGACAATGAACAGCAGATCGGAAAAATTATGAGGTGTCTAACCAGAGAATGGCAGCCCAAAATAACTGCCATAGCTGAATCTAAAGATCTAGCAAAGATGACAACAACAACTTTGTTGGAAAACTAAGGGAACATGAAATGGAACTGCATCGGCTGGACGAATCAGAACTGGAAAGCAGGAAAAAGAAAGGATTATCCTTGAAAGTACAAGCCCATCAATCGAAAACTGAATCAGAATAACTGCTCAGATGAATCCAGTAGTGAAACTGAAGAGCCTGAAATCGGGTTGCTTGTCAAGAAATTTAAGAAATTCTGAAGAAGAAAGATAACAAATTCAGAAAACATCCAGCCCAAGACTAGTGGCAACAAGACAATTACATGCTATGAATGTGGTAAAACTGGTCACATAAAGTCAGAAATGCTACAAATTGCAGAACAGAATAGAGCTACAAACCAAAAGGGCAAGAACCAGTCACCAAAACCAGAAAGCTTATATTGCATGGAATGATAACGATGAATCCTCTGCCTCTTCGGATGAAGAAGAAGCGAATCTGTGTCTCATGGCAATACCAGATTTAGAATCAGAAATGAGGTTAGTTCACAATCTAATCCACCTATGATGAGCTACCAGAAGCTTTCATGAACTGCATGATGATTATGTGAATTCCATAAAACAATTGTTAAGCACAAGAAATGCTTGGACAAATGAAAATTGACATAAAGAAATTGAAAATTTATGCGAACAACTGAAAAAGGATTCACATGAAAAATCTGCAAAATGCATTGAACTTGAGAATAATGTTGCATCATAAAAAATTGATTTGTTTGAAATTTGCTATAGTAAAGATAAACTGAATGTCATACTTAGCAATCAAAGACATGTTCATGAAAATTTGGTTTAGGATATACACCAAATATGCATGTTAAAAGAAATAAAAACAGATATGTATTGGTTATATGCAAAACCAGAAGTGTCAAACATGGTCAAAAATCTGCTATTGCTAAGAGTATGTATGACATCTTTACTAAAGCCAATAATCATTCATCCTTTGATGGCAATGTCATTTCTGTTGCAGAAGGGACATTTTATGTCAAATTGCAAATTTAAAAAATTAGCCAATAGAGGATGGAAGCAAAGTTTGGATAGCAAAGAAATCTGTGTTTGACACTAACCATCCAGGATCCAATTTAAATTGGGGACCTAAAACAAAATTCTGATTGTATGTTGCAGGTGTGCTTGACATCCACGAAGCATTCATGGTATTTAGATAGCGGATGCTCAAAGCACATGAAGGTGACAAATCCAAATTTTGTCCTTGACATTAAAGGAAGGAGGTTTTGTCAAATATTGTGACAACAACAGAGGAAAGATCATTGGAATTGGTGACATAGGCAATGAGTCAACTACAGTGATAAAATGTGTTATATGTTGAAGGATTAAAACACAACTTACTGAGTATAAGCCAGCTATGTGATAAAGGTTTTCAAGTAAGTTTTTCATCACAATCTTGCATTATTGAGCATAAAGATGACAAACATATAAAGCTAGTTGGTGGACAGAATTAACAACATTTACATGTTGGATTCAATTCTGTACCAAGTGCTATATGCTGCTTGTTATCCAATTCAGATGAAACATGGCTTTGGCATAAAAGAATTTCACAATACATATAAATCATTTGAATAAACTTGTCAGCAAACAGTTAGTCTTAGGTCTACCAAATAGGAAGTTTTCTAAAGATAACTGTGTGATTCATGTGAGAAGAGTAAACTGGTTAAGACTCAATTTCCTCTATAGACTTGGTTAGAACAAATAGAGTTTTTGCAACTAGTTCACATGGACCTTTTTGGACCTGCCCAAGTTAAGAGTTTAGGTGGAAACCTGTATGGATATGTGCCTGGTTGATGAATTATTCAAGATTCACATGGACTTATTTTCTGGCTCACAAAAGTGATACACTTCCTCAGTTTTTAAAAAGTTTGCTGCTTTAGTTAAAATGAGAATGATCAGAAAATTGTTCAATAAAAAGTGATCATGGAGGTGAATTCCAAAATGATCATTTTCAAAATTATTGTGAACTACATGGAATCAACCCACATATATTCTGCGCCCTAGGACACCACAGCAGAATGGGTAGTGGAGAGGAAAAATAGATTCCTAGAAGAGTTAGCTAGGACCATGCTTAAGGACTCCAACCTACCTAAGTACTTTTGGGCAGATGCAATTAGTACAACCACTCATGTTGTAAATAGAGTTCTCATTAGGCCCCTGCTTAGGAAACACCCTATGAGCTTTACAAGGGTAGAAAACCAAACCTTTCCTACTTAGAATCTTGGTTGTAAGTGCTTTGTGTTGAACAATGGCAAAGAACACCTAGGAAGTTTGACCCTAAGGCAGATGAAGGTATCTTTTTAGGATATTCCCAAACTAGTAAGGCCTATAGAATCTACAACAAAAGAACAAAGACCATAGAAGAGTCGGTTCATGTAAAGTTTGATGAATTATTTACAGAAAACTTAACAAAACTCCTTCTAAGGTTGATGACATTTTGGACGAAGTTATAGAATCTGAACCACTAGAACAACCTATAGCTGACCCTCCAACTAGATCAGACCTTGTAGAACCTATGGAAACCAGTGAGTTGCCTAAGGAGTGGAAGTTCAACAGAAACCATCCTTTAGACAACATTATAGGCGATATCTCTAAAGGTGTTGCAACTAGGAGAAAGCTTAGTCAGTTTTGTAACTTTACAGCCTTTGTATCTCAGATTGAACCTAAGAACATTAAGGAAGCCTGTTAGATAGTGAGTGGATACTTGCTATGCAAGAGGAGTTAAACCAGTTTGAGAGAAACAAGGTGTGGAGTTTAGTACCTAGGCCAGAGGGTAAGCATGTCATAGGAACCAGATGGGTGTTCAGAAACAAGTTGGATGAGAATGGTGTGATAACAAGGAACAAAGCTAGATTAGTAGCAAAGGGTTATAGTCAAGAGGAGGGAATAGATTTTGATGAAACCTATGCCCCTGTAGCTAGACTAGAAGCCATAAGAATTTTATTGGCTTATGCTTGTATAATGGACTTTAATCTTTATCAAATGGATGTGAAAAGTGCCTTTCTCAATGGTGACCTTCAAGAGGAAGTTTTGTTAGCCAAACACCTGGTTTTGAAAATCCTGATTTTCCTAATCATGTGTATAAGCTCTCAAAGGCCCTCTATGGGTTAAAACAAGCTCAAAGAGCTTGGTATGAGAAGCCCAGCAATTTCCTTATTCAACAAAACTTTTTAAGAGGAAATGTTGACAAGACCATTTTCACAAAAACTACTGGAAATGATATCTTGCTTGTCCAAGTATATGTTGATGACATAATATTTGGATCTACTAATAATAAATTGTGCAAAGAATTTGAAAATTTGATGAAAGGTAAATTTGAAATGTCAATGATGGGTGAACTGTCATATTTCTTGGGATTTCAAATTAACCAAAGCAAGCAAGGCATTTTCATTAGTCAATCTAAATACTGTTCTGATTTGATAAAGAAATTTAACTTTGAAAATCTTAAGTCCATTGATACACCCATGAGTCAAGGAAATTTCTTAGACCGAGATGAGAAAGGTAAACCTGTAGATGTTACTAGATTTCGTGGTATGATAGGATCTCTGCTCTACCTTACAGCAAGCCGACCAGACATCATGTTCAGTGTTTGTATGTGTGCAAGGTATCAATCAAATCCAAAGGAATCTCACTTCAGTGCAGTTAAGAGAATTTTCAGATACTTGGTAGGAACTAAAAGTCTTGGGTTGTGGTATCCAAAGGATCAACATGTACATTGATTGGTTACTCAGATTCAGACTTTGCCGGTTGTAAACTCGACAGGAAAAGTACCTCAGGAACTTGTCATCTGCTTGGAAATTCTCTAGTGTCTTGGTTCAGTAAGAAGCAAACAAGCATTGCTTTATCTACTGCTAAAGCTGAATATATTGCAGCTGGGAGCTGTTGTGCTCAGATTCTGTGGATGAACAGCATTTATTGGACTTTGGTGTTGATTTGGGAACAATACCTATCATGTGTGATAACACAAGTGCAATAAGTATAACCAAGAATCCAGTAATGCACTCCAGGACCAAACACATTGAAGTAAGACATCACTTTATAAGGGATCACTTTCAAAATGGAATTATTAAGCTTGAGTATGTTAACACTGCGGAACAGTTAGCTGACATCTTCACAAAAGCTTTGCCAAGAGAAAGTTTTCTGCATATAAGGATGAAACTAGGGATCATTGATCCTAGTAAGTATGATTTTTTTTTTTATTCTGGTATTTTCAGTAATGTTTTCCAGTTAAATCGATTTGGAAATCGATTACCAGCATGGTAAATGATTTATAAAATCGATTTGGGAATCGATTACTTTGGCCCAGACTTCAAAGTTCAGAAATTTTTTTTTTAAACTTTCCGAGCGTCGATTTGGAAATCGACTAGTTCAGTATTCAACATTAAGACAATCGATTTGGACATCGATTAAGTAAAACTGGAACTCGATTTGAACATCGATTTGAAATATGACCGTTATGATTTTTTTTAGCGATTGAACACAATCATTACTGAATCGATTGAGGATTCCCAGCAACGGTAACCTAATCGATTTGGAAATCGATTTACAAGGTTAAGAGTATAAGTAGGAACAGTTCTAAATCGATTTTCTGCATTGCATTTTCCAGACCTTCACTGATTTTTTTTGACTGCTTCATTCTTCTGTCTCTACATCTGTTAGTACATTCAATCTACATTCTACCTACATTTAATCTACATCAAGCTACGAGTATGGCACGCGTGAAACAAACCCAGGCTCGTACTCCTTCACCTTCATCTTCTTTCTACAAGTGAAACACCTTCACCCCCCACCCACTCTAACAAAGAGAGTACTAATACCCACTCATAAAATTCTTGCCAAAGACAAGGGCAAGGCTCCTGCACCCATCCAAGAGAAGACTAAGAAACGTAAGGAACCCCCAACAGAAAAACTCATGGCTGATGCCATGAAGGAAATCTCTCAAAAGAGGAAGAAGAAACCTATATCTTCACCCCCTCCCAAGAAAGTCCTTGCACCAAAGGAAAAGGAGGCACAACCCTCTATACCAGCAGACGTTGTAAAGAGAAAAATCCATGAGGCGAGAACTATGGATTTTGCATACTTTGATAATGTTGAATTCACGTTTCAAAATCATCTCAGATTTCATGGACTTGAGAGCTTTCTTTCATCTACACTTGATAGTTACCCAAGGCTGATAAGGGAATTTTACTCTACTTTCAAGTTGACTGAAGAAGGGTTTACTGCTCAAGTTAAAGGAAAAAGGATTGCTATATCCTTTGATGATTTCTCTACCTTGTCAGGATTGCCATTTTACGGCAAGTCTATCGATGGCAGTTCGGAAGCTGATACGGCTGACGAAGGTTGGGAAGAATCTATTGACAGGCATGCAGCAGTAAAGGACCTGATGATGATGTTTTGTGGAAACCATTTCTTTACCAATCGGTCAAATGAAGGTCCAACATCGGATGTTGATGTACACTCTGACCAGAATGCTTGTACCTCGTTCAGGCAACCATGCAGTAGTTCAGAAACTGGACATACTACTGTTATGGGGCTTATCAAAGGAGCTCAGGATGAGCTGGACTTGGATTGTGCTAAGGCACATGCTGGAAGCTTCTCAGAGCAAGCTTATGTTACCTTATCCACAGCTGATCACCAAGATCTTAAACGTTTCAAGGTTTCATTGGCAAATGAAGAATCTGCAAAGACCACTCTAGTTTTTGGAGAATCAATTGTAAATCAAATGCAATTGAAAAGGTTACACAGAATTTGGATAAGATCTCAGCCTGCTATTGAACCAGCACAACCTCAGCCACAACCTCAGCCTCAACCTGCAACTGCACCAGCCACTCCTGATTTTGTTGCCAAAATAATGGAATTCATTGAAGCTCAAATGGCACACAATGCCAAGATGCTAGAATCACAGTCCAGATTGGAAGAAAATTTAAGGACTCTGCAGGCATCCTTGAATTCGGTTGTTCAGGATGTGGATGCGGTTCAAGCACACTTAGGCATCAAGCTGTCGTTTGAAGACATCGCAGACATCGGTCATCAAGCAGCAGAAGAACCTAACCCGGATCCCCTAGATCACCCTGAGACTCATATTGAGGAGACACCTGCTGAGGGTAATACAACGGTCTCAACCTCTCCCGTAGATAATAGTGAGGACCAGCCTAGACTAGGAGATTAGGAGTTTTAGGATCTGTGCTGTTTTGCTATGACTTGTTGTACTCATTTGATCTATACTGAATTTAAACGTTTATTCCATTTCTCTCTGAATTCATTTATCTTAATCATTTGATATGCTCATTAACTGCTATGATTGTCTTTGATGTGATACACATGAATTTCATTGCTCTGATATACAATGTTATATGATTTCAACCCCAATGCTTATGTTCTTTAACATAGGGGGATGAATTGTTTTCTGCCTTTTTGCCTTAAATTACAAAGGGGGAGAAAAATTATAACTTGATAATGCTTGTTGTTGCATTGTTTTTATACACTGATGATTTTTCTATGATACCTGATAATGAATTATTAATAATGTAATAAATAATGTAATAATACTCTGATTTTGATAAATAGCATTTGTACTGTTATGCTCTGATCTGATACACTGTTTTTATGATCCAATAATGGTACATATATGATGCTATGAAATGTTGTTAATGTTATGTGTTGAAATGCTCAAGTTAAAAATTGTATGATTGTCACTTATGCAAAAAGGGGGAGATTGTTGGACTTTAGTCCTCTTAATCCTAGTTTTGACATAATTAACAAACATACAATGTTCATACATCATATGATAAATCTAACATTTTAATTGAGCAAGATTTCAGGAACAACAATCCAATCCTACACACTTGAAACAAATTGCTTGGAACACAAGAAATCAACAAAAGTTGAATTTTGACTGAGTAAATCGATTGGGAAATCGATTTCATAACAAGGGTGTAAGGAAACATAACTGTTTGTGATTGTATAATCGATTGGGCAATCGACTGACACAATTAGAAATGAAAACTGCACAAGTCAGTGGCACCCTGTTTCACAGGCTAATCGATTGACAAATCGATTGTACACTTCACAAAGTAAACTTGATTGAAACAAATCGATTGGGAAATCGATTGTACAAGTCACAGTGACACTCCAGTTTGAGGGTAATCGATTGGCAAATCGATTGCTTAAGTACTATTTGCAAATAACTTCACCTGTGACACACACAATCGATTGGACAATCTATTGTGAAAATTTCAATCATGTTAAGTTTGGTTGCAATCGATTGGGAAATCGATTGAACTAAACATCTGGTAAGAACTTTTCAGGCAAAATACACACAAATCGATTGGCACGTCGATTAACATCAAAATAGCTGAGTCACTGTCTTTAACACAATCGATTGGCAAATCGATTGAAAAGAAACTTTTTTAAATCACAGTGAACTTTGAGCTTGTGACCAAATCGATTCTGAGTATTTGGAAATCGATTATGTGACTTAGTAATCGATTAGGTAATCGATTGATGTGACTTTATCATTGGAACAAAACATCTAACATCGATTACACAATCGATTCATATAAGTCTGCACATAATTTACTGAAAAGTGTTTTTAAAAGAATCGATTGGTAAATCGATTAGTTTATGTAGTTTCAAGATTAAAGAAAAACAAGACTCGCGATAATCGATTGGCAAATCGATTAGGCATGTTTTATAACTTTAATAAATCGATTGGTAAATCGATTTAGTAATTGTTTTTTCAGAAACTATATAAAACTGTCTTTCAATCTTTTTTCTCACAACTTTTAAAACTTTGATAACAAATCTCAATACATTTTGTTAACAATCTGATACTGCTTTTTCAGATAAAGACCAAAAGATTATCCATAATCATTGAGAGAGCTGAAAAAAGTATTCTTGAGAGAAAAGACAATGTTCTCGTGAACAATCCTTGAATATCCAGATTCGTGAGAAGTCACATTGATCAAGATTGAAGACTTCTTTTTGTTCTACTTTTATTCAGTTTGTAATAATACTTTGAAAAGAAACGAAAGCGAGAAAGCCAGCTTGAAACTGGTGGCTACCTTCTTGGGTGAGAGAGCTCAACAAGAAGGAGTCGTACTTTGATTTTGTGTTAGACTGCTGAGTGT
Source organism: Cicer echinospermum (assembly GCA_002896215.2). Lineage (NCBI taxonomy): Eukaryota > Viridiplantae > Streptophyta > Magnoliopsida > Fabales > Fabaceae > Cicer > Cicer echinospermum. The sequence continues at coordinate 16,364 of PGTU02006782.1, forward strand.
CTACAAGGATCAGAGGGTGATCAATAGGAAAGAGATCATTAGAGATAGATAGGTTTCGAGGATGAAACTGGACAATCTGTAATCGATTCTTTCTAATTGGAGAAGAAAATCTGAAATCCGATTGGATTGTCAGGACTGCATGTAGGTTGTCTCGTTGACAACTGAACCAGGATAAATTCTTGGTGCAATCTTCTCTAACCCTTAACTCCTTTAATATTTTATCTTGCAATATTTGTATGTGTGATTAATATTAGATGCATGTTAAACATATTCTGTGTTAGGTAATATTGTTTAAATTGGAAGTTTGACTCGCATGCATCTTGGTTAATCTCTTATGCATCTACTTGTAATTGCTAATCTTGTATGCCGCAATTTAATTCCGCTGTGTGTATGAAATTGAGATAATTTCTTAAAGAACTGATACATTCCGATTATTTCGAGGTCATAATAATCAACACATTTATCAAGTGCTATGCAGAAAATCTAGGAACAAGTTTGGAATAAAGTAAAAAAATGTCAAATGTACAAGTTGTAATAATGTGGCTTGTAAATCACAACGTTATGAATAACGGCACAATTGGAAAAAAAAATGTATTTTTTGTGATCTACCATATTGGAAAGATATTTCTTTGACAACGTATTTAATATTGCGATGAATGTGAAAGGGAAAACAAAAGATAATCACAAAGCTAGAAAAGACAGGTATATATTGCAGACGACCAGATATGTTGTTTGTGGAGAACAAAGACAAACTCTAAAAGCTCAGGAAAATTACACTTTATCTGCTGAAGAAGCCAAATTTGTTTAACGTTGGATCAAAGAGTTGAAGACGCTTGGCGGTTATTGTTCTAATTGGCAAGATTTGTTGATGTAGAAAATGGGAGATGCATGGGATGAAAAGTCATGATTGTCATATATTTTAGAGTGTTTACTTCTTATTGCCTTTAGTGCTTTACTGAAACATGTATTGAACCCACTTATTCTCTGTTCTGCAATGCTCATCAACGAAGATCTCATCAAGATGGAAAATGACATTTCGATGATTCTATGTAAGTTGGAGAAAGTATTCCTCATAGTTGGAGAAAGTACTCCCTCGTAGTTTTTTTTTAATTCCATGGAGCATCTATCGGTGCATCTTGTAGTGCGCTAGGCTTGGTGGACCAGTTCAATATAGATGGGTGTATCCATTTGAAATGTGATATATATATATATATATATATATATATATATTATATATATATTATATATAATATATATATATATATAATATATACACACACACACATGGAGCTTATTGTACATCTCATTTATATTATAGGTTCATGGGGTTATTCAAAACGGTCGGTAAAAAAATAAATCTAGAGTTGAGAGCTCAAATTTGTTCATCTTACCTACACCGTGAACAACACACTTTTGTTCTCATTATTTCAAAACGATAACTTTGTCACCAATGAACGGAAGAAATGATATTGAAAGTGTTATACGTCACACACATGCTTTATTAGTTTTTGTTTGTCTGATCATCATGCTGGTAGGGATCTTCTAATTGTTTGGCTAAGTAACAAAGTATTTAATGCAGCACATGTTCATGTTTTGATTAACTTTCACTGACGTTAAATTATACATTGAGTATGTTTTAAATCCTCCTTGATCTTTAAGTAAATATATTTAAATTGATATTGACCATACGTAGTATTTTAATTTTAATAAACAACATATGGTCATCGACCAGGAATCTTTAACTACAAGACAATCTTTTGTTGATATACATTCAAATTTCCAATCATGGTTTCAACAACAAGTACATCTCGAAGAACTAACTGCTATCAACATCCAGTTGCGACACTTATTTATGAGCCCGAGTAAAGTTTCAAAGAATGGCACACCTATTATGTTAGTAGATTACAAATTTCACACTCAAACTTGTACTGAAGGAAAAGAAACAATTAACAGTGGAGTTTTGTATGAAAAGTGTGTCTGATAGTGGTGTAGAGAACTTCCAAGGACTTCTACGACATAATTAAACATATTTACAAAAATGACTATACCTTCCCCAGATTTTATGAAAATTGTGGTGTCTATAATGGGTTTTATCCATCTAGTAGAGGAACTAAAATTAATTTTGATATCTAACACTGTAGATATTCGTTTGAGCAAAAAATATCAACTGTTTGATCCATTTGTCATTGTCCATAATGTAAGACAAGTGTATTATGTTCCTTATTCAGTCAACAATCAAAAGCAAATAAGGTTGGTGTTCTGCTAATCAAACAGAGACAACGAGTGGCATCGATGAAGATGAAGCAGATCAAATTCAAGAAGTTGCATATCAAATGGAATGAAATGTCAAATTTGGATCATGTGATTGGAGATGAGACTATTATGTCAACGTTTGTCATGAGCAAACATTGGAGAAGAAGTTGATGAACAAAAAATAGAAGAATTAGATCACGACGAAAACAATTAATGAATTACCGTAAAATGTGTGTATAGTACATATAATATTATATTGTAATGTGAAATATGAAGTGCAATTTATAAATTGTACATACAATATATAATGTATGGATATGGATAATATATATATATATATATATAATATATATTATTTATATATATTAATCTTATTATATATATATATATATATATATATTATATATGATATATATATATATCAGGAGTAGGAGAATCAGGAGAAACGAGAACGACATGGAATACGAGGATTATCCCAAACATCATGTGGTAAGAAAAAAGTTGTTTAACCACGTCTTATTTAACGACCCATCTCTCATGCCTATGCGAAAGAACTGGTACAGTGGTGGAGTTATTCCCCTACATCCTGAAGCCCCTATAAAGTTTATATCATAGACGAAATAAGAACGGGATGTGTTGATTGCTACAATTGCGTGTCATGGATTCAGAAGGAGATGGGTATGTAAATTCATTTAAATTATGTATGTTGATGAATTCTTCATCATTGGCATAATTTTCCCACTATTTTAGTCTATTTATCCTCATCATTAGTTAAATGTAAGGATTATTGATATATTTTGTTGATTTGTTCAATGAGTTAATAAAATGTTGTGTTTTATTTTAGTGGTTAAGTAGGAAGATTTTCATTTATTTTACATTGCGTTGTGGTTTTGTGCAGTGCGAAATTTGGTGAGAAATCAACATGACATATGTAGAGTATTTCAGCATATCTGGAGTAAGTAGATTTTCCAATTGGAGTAAACCAAGTGCAAATAAAAAGCTCGCTCCATAGCTACACTTTCATGAAGACACTAGAACAAAATTCAGACTCAAAAAAGAGACGCAAAATGCAATACCACGTCGAACAAACAAATGTTGAGTTGCTTGGAGCGCGCCAGACTGCGCGTTTTCAGCCATCCAACACTGCCCAGACGCGCCTTAGAGCGCGGTTTCCGGCGCCTGGGGGGCCGACACGCACCAGCACACCATAAAAAGCGCATTTTTGTTACGTTTTAAGGATCTAGTTGTTCACTCTTGGGAAGTTGGGAGACTGTGCCCTAGCATAAAACTCAAAGACGGTCGTTTTCTAACATCATTGGGAGCAGTTTATCAAGAATCATTCATCAATCTTCTTGTAATTCTTTTCTAATCTCTATCTTTTTATCTATGTCATGAGTAACTAAACCCTATTTGTTAGGGATGAGTGTAACAAGATGAAACCCTTATTTT
>PGTU02006785.1:0-11549 GCA_002896215.2 Cicer echinospermum
ATAACATAAGAAAACAAATAGGTCTTTTACAGCGCTTATAGAATAAGCACTGTAAAAGAGCCATTGAAAAATAAAATAAGAAGGCCTTTTAGAGCGCTTATTTGAAAAAGCGCTGTAAAACGTCCTTTTAAAAAAACAATCATATAACATAAGAAAACAAAGAGGTCTTTTACATCGCTTATAGAATAAGCGCTGTAAAAGAGCCACTGAAAACTAAAATAAGGAGGCCTTTTAGAGCGCTTATTTGAAAAAGCGTTGTAAAAGGCCTTTAAAAAACACAGTCATATAACATAAGAAAACAAAGAGGTCTTTTATAGCGCTTATAGAATAAGCGTTGTAAAAGAGCCTTTTAAAAATAAAATAAGGAGGCCTTTTAGAGCGCTTATTTGAAAAAGCGCTGTAAAAGGCTTAGGTCTTTAAGAGCGCATTTACAACAAGCACTTTAAAAGGTTAGGTCTTTTAGAGCGCTTTTCCAACAAGCGCTGTAAAAGGCTTCTAAAAAAGCGATGTAATAGCATTTTATATATAACAGTAAACCGCTTCAATTTCCTTTTCATTACGTAAACTTCACTATCATCTCTTCTTCATCATTCTTCTCTTCCTTTGCAAACCCTATCATCTCTTCCATTACGAACCGTATTTCCACGATCACCTCTCTCATTTTTAACCTTATTTCCATCTACGATCATCTCTACCATTACGAACCATCTCTTTTCATTGGAATACGTAACCCTTATTACGTATTTCTTCGAACCATACTTCAGTTTCTCCGAATTGTATTTCTGTGCATTTCTCCTACGAACCCTACGTATTTCGTCTACGTATTTCATCTCGCTATTCAGGTATTGATGTTATTAATTTTTCTGTTATTAATTTTTCGTCTATGAACCCTACGTTGAACTTATACTGATACGTACTTAGACTACTGCATGTTGAACTTGTTGAAGTTATACTGAACTACATGTTGAACTTGTTGTAGATAAATGGATTCTAACAAGGCTTTGGATTTTCAAAATGAGGAAGTTGTCAACACCAAGACTTACGAAAACGAAGTCAAACGTGGTGCAACTATAATGCAAAAGTCATAAAAGCAAGGAGCTGTGGGATAAAATTTGAGGTATACTATACTATGTTTGCTGTTTATTTTTTATCTATTTTGAAAACATGTACTTACTATATGAGTTTATTAGGTTGGATGGAATGAAAGTGGTCAGCCAATCGACCCCAACAACTCCATGTTTGTAAGTTACATTGGGGTTGTTGTTCGTCAAAATATCTCCATTACAATCGATGGCTGGAGAGATAAGGCGTTGAAGGATGCCAAAGATATATTGTGGAATGATATAGAGGTAACTTTTTTGATCCACTCTTTTGTCATTTATAATTTTTTCCATTGAAATACTTTACTCAAACTATATCTTTATTTCGTTTGCAGACTGCTTTTGTTCTTGATGAGGTGAGAAAGAATTACGCCTTGAAAGTTGCCGGAGTTTTAGATCGGAGTTTTAGATCTCACCTCTCAAATTTCTATCTAAAAGATAGTGAGGGAAATATGAATGCAGAAGCTCCAAGATTATATAAACATTATATATCAAATGAAGAATGGAGTGCATTTGTATCAAAACGTTCCGACCCCGCGTTTGTCGTAAGTGATTAATTTATTAACATTTGTGTTTTATTATTCATATTCATAGCGTATTTTAAATTTTTACACGATTGTTATTTTTTTAATATAGAATATAAGTAAGGCAAATCGCGAGAGGGCGAGAAATCCGACGCACCCATACAAAAAATCATGTATGAGATATGCATGCCTAGAGCAAAAACTTATAAGTAATTAAACATCACTTTTATATAATGAAGAAATTTGTATTATAAACTATAGTTTCTAACTAATATTTTGTTTATGATCTTAACGAATAGCGACAAGACACCCAATCCGATAAACTGCTGGGTCGTCATATATTATGGAAGGAAGCTCGTGTAAATAAGGACGAAGTGGTTGATAACGAAAATGTTCAAAAAATAATAGAACTTTGTGTAAGTATATGATCACTTTAATATTTTTTAATATTGTATTTTAAAAATGATATTGAACTTAACTTTTTAATCCTACATGTATTTTAGGAGAATATTGAACAAAGTTCGGAAAATAAAGAGGGCAACAAAGAAAGTTGTAGGGACATTCTGGGTAAAGTGTTTAATGTTCCTGAATATTTCGGCCGCGTGAGGGGGAAAGGGTTTGGCGTAACTCCTAAAAGCTATTTTTCACAAGAGAAGCGCCAAATTCCATCCAATGAGGAAGTATTAGAGAAGCTCAAACTCTTATCAGAGCAAGTGGCACTCTTGGTGAAGACGAATAAAGACAAGCAACTCTCGGATCAGCTCCAAATGGAGAGTGAAAACGCGAAGTGCAACATTGGTCTCAAAACTCTTCCCGAGGTAATTAATTACTTACTTATGTATTAACCATACTTATGTATTAACCATTGATTTAGGGTGTCACTCCATACGTTCTGTACTTATCCCCCCTACTCATCGGATGGTCGGAAATGGAACATTGTACAATACTTCAGGAGAAGTATTGCACAACACGACGATCTCTGTGGGCCATGTCAAAGTATCACCTGTCATTGCTTTGGAACCAAATGCATCGTTGCCTATACCGGACAACGATGCAGATATGAGGTTTTTGGGCGAAGCAGTTGGTAGTTACGTGGCATGGCCCACACATCTTGTTGCCCTTGATAAGGTATGTTTAATTAATTGAAATGTATGTTTAATTGATATGTATATTTAATCGCTGATTATTTTCCGCTGCTAACTTTAATTTCACATTTATATTTAGATTCTTGCATAAAGGGAATGATAAAAAGATTCCCATAAATGAGTCAATTACATCGCTCGAAAAGGTTTGTCACTTTAATTCCCTAAGGTTTGTCATTTTTTCAGATTTAATAAACTAACATATAACCTCATTTTTTCATATTCATTCAAATAAACCACCCGCACAGCAAAATAAAGCCGGCAAACCTCAAAAATTGGAGGTGATAAAGCTGGCAAACTACAAAAGCTGGAGGGTAATACAGCTGCCATAGTTGCAACTAAAAAACTGGATCGAGGAAAATCAATCGTTGCTGCTCCTAAAATAAGTCAGTCATGCCTTTCTAAATACGGGGTGTGTCTTGACATCCAAGTAAAAAGGAATATGGGCAGCAACGACGATTCACGCATCATAACCATGAATAAAGCTATATTCGGAGATGAGTATGAAGAATTTCTTGAAAAGGAGCACATATACGAACTTCTCAATCATAAGGAGCTGAGTGCTACTATCATCAGCTTGTACATAAGGTAAAAAACTACTTTTAATTGCATTTATTGGTAATTAATTAAATTTATTGATAATTAATCTAAGTTGAAATTTTCATTGAAGGTTTTTGTATGAGAAGTTGGTGTGCTTGCCCAGATTGTCAAATAGATATTTATTCTTGTCTCCGCATAAGCTTTCGATGTGTAAACTCGATCCAGTGAATGTAAAAAAATACATTCTAGATATGTTATTAGGAAATATAGAGAAAGATAAATTGTTCTTTGCACCATATAATTCAGAGTACGTAATTATATATTATTTATTTATACCTTTTTTAATTTATGAGATCTTATATTTATTAGTTGTGTAAACAAAATTGTCAACCAAATTTTTGTTGTTGTAGGCACATTGTGTGCTATTTGCAATCAATGCGACCTTTGAAGTTATATACTATTTAGATCCCTTGCACGACAATTACAACAATAACTCCGATATAAAGACTATGTTCGACACGTAAGTAATGTGTTTGTTAATGTATAAATAATGTGTTTGTTAATGCTATAATAATCACATTTATTTATTCAATAGTGCTTTACAAGTTTTTCGAGCTCAAAGAGGTGCTACAGTGTCAAAGCAAAAGCCTAATAACATCACATGGATTCCAATAAAAGTTTGAAATATATGCCTTTAAATTTTCATTTACAAATAAATGTCTTTACAATCAATGCACAAATATTTTATTGACTTATATGTTTTATTTTATAGTGTCCTCGTCAAACGAACAACATCGACTGTGGGTACTATGTATTGAGATTCATGAAGGAGATTGTTGATAGGAATCAAACTATTATCCCAGAAACGGTACGGTATTTTCATTATTTGATTTTCATATATAAATTATGTATATATTTGATTTTAACTTATTTATGTTCAATTTTTATATTGCACAATACTTTGACAATTTCAGTCCAACATACTCTGAGAAAGATCTAATTGAATTAAAGGAAGACTGGTGTCAGTATGTGCTTGAAATGAAAATTATTTGATTTTCTGGGAAATAGCATGCTGCAAGGGATCTGAATATTATATGGTAGCTAGTTTTGTTCTGTGTAATAATGTTAGTTATATGTATATGAATAGGGCACATTATCTGAATATGTATATGAATATATGTGTTGTTGTACAATATCTAAATTGTATATGTAGTTAAGTTATATATGTATCTGAATATGTTTTGTTGTTGTGTAAATTAAGTTATAAAGTTAAGTTATATAGTTATGTTTTTGTGTACTTATTGTGTGAACTAATTCTGAATATGTATCTGAATATGTTCTGTTGTCGTGTGAACTGATTCTGGATGAAAATGATTTTGGAAAAAAAATTAAAAGACAGCGCTTCCTAAAAAAATGTCATAAAAAACCAAAAAGCGCTTTTTAAAAATTTAATTTACAACGTTTTTAAATTAAAAAAAATGCACATTTTACAGCGCTTTTTAAATAAAGCGCTGTAAAATGTGCATTATAATGCATATATTGAGTGCACCTTTTACAGCGCTTATTTGAAAAAGCGTTGTAAAATGTGCATTATAATGCACATATTGAGTGCACCTTTTACAGCGCTTATTTAAAAAAGTGTTGTAAAATGTGCATTATAATGCATATATTGAGTGCACCTTTAACAACGCTTATTTGAATAAGCATTTAAATGCATATATTGAGTGCACATTTTACAACGCTATGTTTCGAAAAAGCGCTGTAGAAATATGCATTATAATGCAATATATTACATGCGCTTTTAAAATAAGCGCTGTAGATGTGCATAAAGCGCGCACAATTATGCTGCATATTTTACAGCGCTTTTTTATTTTAAAAAGCGTTGTTGTATCTTTTTACAGCGCTCGATTCTACAACACTTTTTTTTTATAAAAAAACGTTGTAAATGGCTTAAAAAAAGCGCTGCAAAATCATACTTTTCACGTAGTGGAAAATGACGTAAATGATAACCATTCCACAAACACACTTATTTAGATGCAAAGATCTTTTAAACAATAAAATGGGATTAGAACTCAGCCTAGAGGACGAAAAAAAATGAATTAGATAAGCCTATTGGATGCACAAGAATGGGAAAAACCCCAAAAAATGCATATAGAAAAGTAAAAGAACAAAATGATGTAATCCAATACACAAACGCAATTAATGGAATGCACATGATGGTAAATTTTAGATTCATCAAAATGACATGACCAAACGCACTTTTGGATGCCACATGATTGATTAAAAACCCTTTATGCATTAGAGTAAGTTGACGGATGAGGGAAAATGACCTAAATATTAATCCATATGCACAAACGACATAGTGGATACAAAATATGGTTAAAAATCCAAAATGGATTAGATAGCCTAGGGAGAAATGACCCTAAATGTTAATCCATGACACAAACGCACTTATTTGTGCATAGATGATGTGTTAAAATCCTTAATGCATATTAGAGTAAGCTGTAGGATGACGAAAATGGCCAAAATGTTAATCCAATGACACAAACGCATTTATTGGATACAAAAGAATTGTTAAACCATCAAAACGATTTAGATTAAGCCTACGGAGGATGAAAGTGACCAAAATGTAAATCCAATGAAACAAACATTCTTATTGGATGTACAAGAGTTGTTAAAAACCCTAAATTGATTAGAATAAGTCGAAGGTCGACCAAAATTAACTAAATGTTAATCCAATGAAACAAACTCATTTATTGGATGCACAAGATGTAATAAACAACAAAAATAGATAAGAATAAGCATAGGGAGGACGAAAATGACCAAAATGTTAATACAATGATAGAAACATACTTTTTGGATGCACAAGATTGTTTTAAAAACCAAAATGGATTAGAATAATCCTATGGAGGACAAAAATGACATAAATGTTAATCCATTGACACAAGCGCATGAATAGGATGCACAAGATTGGTTTAAATCCCAAAATAAACTAGAATAAGTCGAACGATGACGAAAATGACCTAAATATTAATCCAGTGTCACAAACACACTTATTGGATGCACAAGATTGGTTAAACAACCAAAATGGATTAGAATAAGCCTAGGGATATCGAAAATAACTTACATGTAAATGCAATGACACAAACACACTTATTGGATGAACAAAATTGGTTAAACAATCAAAATGAATTAGAATAAGTGTAGGGAGGACAAAAATGAACTAAATGTTAATCCAATGACACAAATTCACTAATTGACCTAAATGGATTAGAATAAGCCAAATGACGACGAAAATGACCTAAATTTTAATAAAATGACACAACCCACTTATTAGATGCACAAGATTGCTTAAAAACCCTAAATGGGTTAGAATAAGTTGAAGGATGATGAAAATGACCAAAATTTTAATCCATTGACACAAACACACTTATTAGATCCAAAAGATTGTTTAAACAATCAAAATGGATTAAAATAAGGCTAGGGAGGACGAAAATGAATTATATGTTAATCCAATTGACACTGTAATATACTTATTGCATGCACAAGATTGAGTTAAAAATCCTAATACGTTAGATAAGCTAAGGATGACGGCAAAGTGGCCTAAATATTTATCCAATAACACAAACGCACTTATTGGATGCACATGATTGGTTTTGCCCCTAAATGGATTAGATTCAATCAAAGGATGACGAGAAAGTTTAAATTTTTATCTAATTACAAAAACGCACTTATTGGATGCACATGATGGTTAAAAACCCTTTATGCATAGAATAGTGAAGAATGAGACGGAAATGACCTAATGTTAAATCCATGAAACAAACGCATTTATTGGATGCAGCAAGATGGGTTAAAAACCCTAAATGGATTAGATTTCAATCACAGGATGGTGAAAATGTCCTAAATTTTAATCCAATGACAAAAATGCACTTATTGGACCGCACAATGATTGTAATAACCCTATATGCATTAGGGTAAGTCGAAGGATGACTAAATGACATATAATGTTAATCCAATGCCACAAACGCACTAAGTGGAATGGAAAATATTGGTTAAATTCCAAAATGGATTAGAATCAGCCTAGGGAGATTGTTAATCCAATGACACAAACTTGTTATAGGATACTGGTTATCAACCCAATGTTTTAGATTAAGCCTAGGAAGGACCAAAATGAACCTAATGTAAATCCAATTATACAAACAACTTATTTGGATGCACAAGATTGGTTAAACAACCAAAATGGATTAGATTAAGCCTAGGGAGATTGAAAATTGACCTACATGTTAATGTGTAAGACCTTGGTTTTTAATTTGTAATTAATGTATTTTGGTGTTCTTTTATGTTGAACTCTGAGGCTTTTTAGCAAGTTATTAATATTTTGTGAGTTTTATGTTAGATGCAGCATTTTCCAGAAAAAAAACATCTCCCAATTGAATTGGAACGAGAGAAGATATTTTTCTAAAAGCAGTGGTTTGAGATGTTTTGGAATTATTCTAAGTTGTATTAAGATTTCTTCTTGAGGTGGGTTTTGAGAAAATATCCTCCAAGAAGGACGTCACTGCAAAGTCAACGTCAATAGGAATTATTCAAATGGTTGAAGCAATTGAATAACGCTTCTATTACTACAGACAGCTGCAGACTCTGCACGATCTGGAGAGAGGAGAGAAGATAATCGTGCTGCTGCGTCAAGCGACTGGGAGATTTTCTCGTTACCATCCTCCAAGTTCAAAGGTGATGAGAACTCAGAAAAGGCTGATAAGTGGATTAAAGAAGTGGAAAAGATCTTCGAAATGATGATATGTCAGATAGGGTTGAAGCAAATCATGACAGCATGGGATTTATAAAGTGGTTCCCAAGGGACATAGAATTTATGTGGTTGGTGTACTCAAGAGATGAGTAATGATGGATTAACGTTAGACGGATAGGGCGATTTCATGTAAGGATCTAACTGGAGGCTTAGAAGAATATTAGAATGGTTCGCCTAGTTTTTCAAGATAAGATCGATGAAGTTAATAACTATCAAAGAGGTGTGAAACACACTAAAATTATTGAGAAGATAGGATTTTCTGACATAGCATTTGGTGTTTAGGTATCAACGAAAGAGGATGTATCAGAGGTAGAGAGGAGCCTATACAGTTCGGCAAGATAGTCTAAGCGCACATCATGGTTGTTGGCTACTTATTGACAAATTGAGGAACTGATCATCCTTAATCTCTTGTTGATATTAAACAAAATCATGTTGAATGGAACGACGAGTCTTACGCTATTGAAAGCGCGTAATGTATTTAATACTAATGAAAAGGTATAGACGACACTTTCTCACGGATCAGGCCAATGACGAAGCAAGTTCTATCAGGAGTTTATTGAATAGTTTTGCTAAGATTGTCAGCTCCATTGACAAACTTACAGAAAGGTTGACAACCATAAGAAAGTGTGAGGAAAATTTCCAGTTACTAAAGAAAATAGTTGACAACCTCACCAGTAATTGGTATTACGGCAATTACAAGAACCATATGAAGTTTTACTGTAATGGTGTCTCACAAGGTTTGCGATGTGTTCTGATGCAACACAAGAAAGCTGTAGCTTATGCCTCCAAGGCAATTGAAGATTCATGAAGAAATAATCCTACTCATGACTTGGAGCTTGCTGTTGTAGCTTTTGCATTGAAAATATGGAGACACTATTTATTGGATGCACGTTCACAGTGTTCAGTGACCGTAAAAGTTTGAAATACTTTTTTGATCAGAAGGAATTGACATGCGTTAGAGACGATGGATGGAGACTCTTAAAGGATCTTTGATTTCACACTACTAGTAGCCACCTGGAGGCCTGTAATGGTTGATGCGTTGAGTAGAAGAAGTGTGTCAGTATCTTCAACAGTGATGGCTAGACAACAAGAGTTGTGAGGAAGCTTTAGAGACCTACACTTGAACGTAGTGTTTGAACCAGGAATTTGAGTTCGGAATGATTAAGATTCGAGTGGACTACCTTGAAGACATTGCAATTCTCATTTGACGTTTTAATTCAAGAGAAGAGGAATCTAATATGCAAGGGAAGATCAACGGAATTTATGATCGGACAAGATAATATTTGAGATGTAATGGTAGGCATTTGTGTGCCAGAAAATTACAAATATAAGGAAGAATAATGAAAGTGGGACAACCATTCGATGGATCTTGAAAACAAGGAAAATAATGATCTATTTGGGTGATAGTGGATCGATTAACTAAATCTGCACACTTTTACCGGTAAATGACCACTTATAAGTTGACAAGCTACTGAGATTATTTGTTGATATTTGTGAGATTACACGGAGTACCAATCGAGTATCTGTATCAAACCGTGATCCAAAATTCACGATCGCATTTTGGGGAGCATTGCATGAAGCATTGGGAACAAAACTAAGATTGAGTTCAGCTTAACCAGTACCACAAAAAACGGACAGACTGAGAGAACAAAACCAGCTCCTTGGAAGATCTATTGGAGAGCATGTGTATCTAGATTGATAGGGAAGTTGGGATGATGAGCTTCCGCATTGGTTGAGTTTACCTAACAACAATAGTTTCCACGTAAGTATTGGACATGGCACCATATGAGGCTTTATACGGGCGCAAGTGTCAAACGCCTTTGTCGTATTAAGGACGATGGGAAAAGATTGATTTTTAGGACCGAGATGGTACAGACAGACTATAGAGAGGTAAAGAAGATAAAAGAGAAAATGAAAGACGTCAAAATCATTCAAGAAGAGGTTATGCGATAAGCGTCGCAAACTTTAACAATTCGAACAGGTGACCATGTATCTCTAAGAGTCACGCCTACGACTGAGTTGTTAGAGCCTTGAAATCGAAGAAATTGACTCCTAAATTCATTGGGACCAATCAAATTTTTGCACGAATTAGACTTGTTGCTTATTGGATTGCATTGCATCCGATACTGTAAGAACCATATTTAAGTGTATTTATGTATTTTTGTGTATTTTGGATTTTGGCTCGGAGGCTTTTTAGCCAAAGATAATAATATTTTGGAGTTTATATGATCAAAAAGATATTTTGATGCCGATTAGAATTACTCGTCGATAAATAAATTAAATTAACTGCGGTGAATCGTTTAACGAAGATTTGAATTTGCGTTAGCAGGGTGCAAATGGTAATGTTTAACAAGATATCTAGATATTTTGAGATATTTGTTAAAAGTATTAATATATATATATATAATATATATATATACCACCTATATAGTTGTTTGGAGGGAAAAAGAAAGGAGGTAGAAAAGAAAGAAAAGGAAATAGAAAGAGAGGAAATAGAAAGGAAGGAAAAAGAAAGAAAGGAAAAGCAAAGGAAAGAAAACAGAGAAACTCCTTCTTCTTCCTCTGCCTCGCTTAAATCATCTCCTCCTCCCATTTTCTTCTTCGTTGATTTTGCTTCCTTTTTCTTTCTTTGACTTCAAGAATAGAAACCCAAGGATTATGGGTAAGGAGCAAGTTTTCTCAGCTTCATACTTTCTCATTGTTCAACAACGAAAGAAAAAACGGTATTAAGGATTCAACACAAACCCCCGTTTCACCTAGATCTAAACGTCGTTCAAGAGTGATAGAAGGAAGGTTTGCTCACTCCGTGCTACGTGCTAGTGAACTTATTTGGAAGCGCGTTTGCGAAGCGGAGATGTTCTAACCGGATTACTCACGGTGCGGTAATCGCACGTTAGATCAACGCGAGGTAAGGGCTCTTCCAAACTTTTAGTTGCATTTAGGGGACTTATCTGTGATTGTGTGGAAGGATCTTGTTAGGTTGAGTTGATTTGGGGGAAAGATCTAAGACTTTTGCTAAAACCTTAGAGTTAGGTTTGGGTTATATTTGATGGATGTTTCGTGGAAAAAATGAACTTAACTCATTTGTGTCTGATTATGGGTAAATGAAATTTAATGTGTTGTGATGCGTGATGTTGTGTTGATTGTGTGTGTCGTCGTATTTGACGTGTTCTAAGTTAATACCGATGAAATTTGATGTGTTTTGGTGTAGATTATGAATTGAATTTGATAAAATGTTTTGAGTTGGTTTTGTTGTGAAATTTGAAAACCATTAGAGTTAAACGAGTATTATAAATGGGGAATCTTTTAATATCTCGGTTTACTTAACGTGTGTTTGTGAAAATCGTTTATGTTAAATGAGAATTAAGAATGGGGAATCTCTTAATGTCTCGTTTACTTAATATTTGTTTTGAAAATTGTTAAGTTAACTGGGCGT
>PGTU02006786.1:0-11365 GCA_002896215.2 Cicer echinospermum
GAAGCGATTGTACAGCTCCAAATGACAGAACGCGCGCCCAAGCGCGCCTGAAGCGCTTTTTCCAGGTGTTGCTACTGTCAACGCGCGCCTGAAGCGCTTTTTCCAGGACCTAATGGCAACCCAACAAAAAGCAAAACGAACTAAGGTCGCAAGTACATCCTTCGCTCAACAGACACCAGGAGGCATGTTTTATGCTGATCTATTTGCACCTCTCCAGTATACTGGCGACCATAGCGGAACATGAGCGGATGATCTAAACGAGAATCCTTGAACTACTAAACTAAGAGAAGTTTTCTTTCCTTTTTTTTTTCTCTTACTGTTGTTTGTCCTGTTTCTTTCCGTTTTCTTGTTTTCTTTGTTTAATGTCAGCGTATTGTGACTTTCTTTTCTTCATGTTTTTTTTCCTTTCACTAAATGTGTACTATGATGAAACAGTTGTACTGACTTGCACTTAATCTTAAAATTTCTGTTTTTGATTTCGCAAGTTAAATTTCATTTCTTAGATTATGTTATTGCTCAAGCCGACAAGCCTTCCTAATGCATGCATTCTTGATTACTAAATGGTTGTAGAAGGCTAATATGCCATCAATTTTTCAAAAATACAATTTTAACTTTTCAAAAGCATGTTGGCTTTATTTTGATTGTTCATACTCTCTCTTATTATCCTAGCTGTGAGCTTTTGAGCCTAAACACTTAAATTCTTTGTTGTGTGATTATCCAGACATGTGTTATCCCTCTAGAACTTGCACTAATTCTGACTTGCATCACTTGTAATTTATGCATACATTGAGGCAATTTTATTGGTCGTTTGAGCCTTTCTAACTACCCTATGAAAATTTTAACCTTTGCTAGCCCCTTTGAGCCTTGCCCTTTTATTTCGGTTACTAGCCACATTACAAGCCAAACACCTGACTTTAATTAAATCACCTTACTTGGAGTTAGGTAGAAAAAAAATTTTGTCTTGATAAAATTCTAAGTTCGGGGTTGCTCATGGGATATCAACTTTTTAAGTTTGGGGTGGTTATTCTCACAAAAAGAAATAAAAAGAAAAAAAAGAAGAAAAAGAAAAAGGAAAAGATGAAAAAGAAAAAAAAATGAGTTTGCGTACTTTGGTAAATAATATCTTCTTTGTTCTTTTGTCATTGTTTAAGAATCTCCACAATGAAAAGGTGAAGAAAAAAAAATAAAATAAAAAATGGTAGAATAATCTGGAAATGTATGCCTAACTCCAAGTGGTAAAGCCTACTATCCTAAAATGTCCTACCCTTACCTAAGCCCCATTACAACCCGAAAGTCCTCCAAAAATGTATGTGTTTACTGCATTGTGATTGCTAACTAGAATTTTTTCAAGCCTATGGTAGCGTGATGCATGTTCTAGGATTTGAGCGATAAATTCATAACCCTTTCTAAACACTTGAGAGAAATTTTGGTGAGATTGTGTGAAGAGAGAGTTGAATTTGATGAATGAATGCCAATGTGTAGAAATCTTGTTGTTTTTTTGTTTTTTTGAAAACAACCATAGAGCATGATGAATGTTTTGCAGTAGCAAGAACTTTGAAAATTGAGTTTGATTTAATTTGAGAAATTGAATTTAAGTGTGCATTTAACTGGACCAAATATGAAATTAATTGTTGCTTGGGGACAAGCAATAGATTAAGTTTGGGGTTGTGATGACTCTTCATCATATGCATATTTTCTCAGTGTTTTAGTCTTATTTATCCTCAATCATCAGTTAAATTAAGGATTTATTTGATATATTTTGTTGATTTTTGTTCTTTGAGTTAATAAAATGTTTTGTGTTTTTTTTTCGTTGATTAAGTAGGAATTTTTCGTAATTTTACATTGCGTTTTGTTTTGGTGCAGTGCTGAATTTTTGTGAGAAATCAAAATGACACATGTAGAGTATTTCAGCCATATCTGGAGTTGTAGATGTCCAATTGGAGTCAAACCAAGTGCAAATGAAAGCTAAGATCCATAGCTACAACTTTCATGAAGAAACCAGAACCAAATTCAGACTCGAAAGAGGAGAAAAAAATATGCCGGACAGCAAATGCTGAGCGCGCCCGAGTGCGCCCAAGCGCAAGCCAAGCGCTTTTTCAGCATCTGCTACTGCCCAAACGCGCTGGAGCGCGTTTTCCGCGCCTGGGGCGCGCGACCCTCACCAGCAACCATAAAAACACAGATTTTTACTGTTTTAGGGATCTTTTTGACTCTTGGGAAGTTGGGAGACTTGTGCCCTAGCATAGAATCTCGAAGACGGCCGTGTCTAACATCATTGGAGCAGTTTTATCAAGAATCATTCATGAATCCTTCTTGTAATCCTTCTCTAATCTTTATCTCTTTTATTTCTGTCATGAGTAACTAAACCCTATTTGTTAGGGATGAGTGTAACAAGATGAAACCCTTATTTTTATGATTTGATTTCTAGTTATATGAATGAGTTTATTGAATTATTTTTCTCATCTCTGTGATGAATGCTTTTTATTGCTTGATCAACATTAAAATGTTCTACGATTTGTATTTTGAAACGGAAGTAGACTTTACGAATGCTTGAGATGAAAAATTCATGAATTTGTAGTCTAGACATAGGTGCAGGTCATGAAACCAATTAAATTAGTTGCAAAGCAATAATTTACAAGAGAATTTATATACGGTAATGCTTAATTCTAATCTTAAATCTACTAAGGAATTAGGGATTACTTTGAAATTAAAGGTTCTGTCACTAAGACATTAGGGCAAGAATAATAAAGAGAATTCGGTAATAATTCAATAAAGGAATTCAATAACTAGGATCAAATTAGACACCAAGGTTGGATTCGAAGTGAAACTCATCCCTGACATTTTTCTCAATTTATAAAAGATTAATTTTACTACTGTCGTCAATTTTAAATATTATTTCAATCGACTTGGGAAATTTTTGTTCAATTTCAGTAACTAAATATAATTCAATAGTAAAACGCAATCCTTGAGTTCGACACTCGGTACTACCGTTTTATTATTACTTGCAACGATTCAGTACACTTGCTCAAACGCTATCAAGTGCCTCATCCTGACAACCTCTCATAAGCGGGGAAATCATTAATGGTCGACATCAAAGCAACTCTCATCATAAAATTTTCTCTTCGAGCAATATCATATGTCAAGACACCACTCCACAACCTCTTCAAATCGTCAATCAAAGGTTGTAAAAAAATATCAATACCAGTTGTAGGATTAGAAGGACCTGGTATCACAACAACTAAGAACATATAAGGTTTAGACATACACATATCAGGAGGAAGATTATAAGGAGTAACAATAACCGACCAACAAGAAAAAGGAGTAGACGATGCTTGTATGTAAGGCGTAAATCCATCTGAGGATAATCCAAGTCTTAAATTGTGTGGATCTGACGCAAAATCAGGATGCACTTCACAAAGAGTTTCCATGCCTGACCATCAGACGGATGTCGCAAGTCACCTGAATTTCTTCTATTCTCATAATGCCACGTCATCTTTCCTGCAGTTTGTATTGATGCAAACATTCTCTACAATCTTGATACAATAGGTAGGTAAAACATTGCTTTCCTTGGAATTGATTTTCCCCTACTTACCCTAGAGTTATTCCTTTGGTGATACCTTGGTTGTTGACAAAACTTACATTCAACTAAGATGGCATCATTTATACCAAATTCATTGTCATAATACAACATGCAACCTTTAACACAACAATCAATCCTTTTGACACCTAATCCTAACTTTGACACTAATCGTTTAGCATCGTAATAACTTTGCGGCGAACCATCTCTAACAGGTGTTGGGTCTAGCATCATTTTAGTCATCAAATCCAAAGCTAAATCAGGAATATGAAATTGAGACTTTAGACCTAATAGTCTAATACACATTGATAAGTTTGAGTTTGGAGATCCTTCAAACAACAGTTTATTTGTCTCTTTCAAGAGACCATAAAGTCTATGAGCTTCTTCATTCGAAAGTCCATCGGTATCGTCATATTGATCTTCATTGAATGATAAATTAACCCCAACAACATCCAAAATCATATAATTCATCACCTCAAAGTGTTGATAGTTATAATAATATATATCTAACATGTTAGTACTACTTGAAGGACTTATGTTATTCTCCACACATGTACTAGTATTAGGCGCCGTCCCGGAGACTCTTCCCCATGATTAGTCCAAATCCAGTAGTTAGGCATAAATCCATCTGCATATAAATGCACTCTTATTTCATCTTCACTTTTAAACCGTCTACATCAACATAAACAACATGGACATCTCATTCCCCCTTCATCTTCGACAATTTTCTGCACTCTCGCAAAATTGAGAAAGTCTTCAACCTTGTTAGCAAAACGTTGTTTAAGACCCTTCCTTCTAGGAAAATTCCTATGTACATCCAACTACGGTCTATATCCATATATATGTGTGTCTATATATATATATATATATATATATATTTTATTCTAAAAATTAAATAAATATATAAATTATGTGTGTAATATATATATATATATATGATTGTTTTATATATTAATTGCTTTATTTTTCAAAAGCATTATATATAAATTTTGACATAGTTTATATGTCAATTAGGGGAGCATTTGCAAACAATATAATAAATTATTATCAAGACTATAATTATATAAATCGAAATAAAATTTTAAATGATGTTTAATGGAATTTTTCATAAAATAACTCCTATATATATAAACAAAAATAGAGACTATTAAAGTATATAAATTTTTTGTACGAACTCAACTACAACTCTTTTTAATAACTAACAACAAATATTAATATCATCAATTTTAATAATGTTTATTTAAAAAATAGTTATATTAAAATCAATAAGTTTTACATGTGTTTCAAATTTTTATTTATTGTATATTATGTAAGCAACATAATTCTATATTTTTTTTATCATATATTATGTAAACAACATAATTTCTATAATAACATTTCGAATGACGAACTTTTTATATATTTTAAAAATAATATAAATATATTTATAATATCACATATTTTACTAATCTATATTTAAAATGTATAAAATACTAACTTGATGTCGGGTAGTGTCTAACTTGAAGCTTTCACAGAGCTGATAAATCTTCGAAGTAAACACAATATCACTACTGTCAAAATAAAAATTCAATAATATTAATTACATAAATAACTTCAAATCAAAAATAAAAATAAAAAACTAAATATATATAATATAAACTTACCAAAATTCAAGATAATAAAGAACAAGCTTGGAGGAATAATTTTTGTAGAGAGAAGATGGAGAGAAAATTTAGAAAGAAGGTTTAGAAAGAAGGCAGCCACAAAGTGCAACGATCTATGAATTTTGTGGCGGCCAAAACGGTCAGAAAGGCAGGCGTTTGTGGCGGCCTGGGCGACCACAAATGGCAACGGGACTTTGGGATTTTGTGGTGGCCTTTGCAGCCACAAAGGGTAACGGCTCAATGCGTTTGTGGCGGCCTGGGCGGCCACAAATGTCCTACTTTTGTGGCGGCCTTTACCCTCACAAAAGGTTGATTTTGTGGCTGAAAAAGCCCTCACAAAAATCTTAAACATTTAACTTGATTTTGTGGCTGCCTAAGCCCTCACAAAATTATAACGTTGTGATTTTGTGAGGGCTTAGGCAGCCACAAAATTCAGCTAAATTTTAAAGCTTTTGTGAGGGCTTTTTCAGCCACAAATAAAGACCAATTTGAAGTTTTGTATTTGTGAGGGCTTTTTCGGTCACTAATTTGTGAGGGTTTTTTTCAGCCACAAAATATTTGTAAAGTTGGCCACAAATGAGGGGATTTTTTGTAGTGCGATCGTGTCTTGATTAATCTGAAGTTATGGTGTATTTATACTCCATAAACATCTCTTCAGATTTGTGGTCATTGATCCAAGAGGTTTGATGAACAAATACAATGATCTAGAGCCATTTCACATCTGAAAAATTGCATTGCTTCCAGTTGTACTCGAATGATGTATGTATTCGAATACACCTCTTTGTAACGTTTAATTTTATTGAAAATGTGCACCTTGTATTCGAATACACAGTCATGTAGTCGAATACAAATTTGTTATTTTTGTCACTGGCTTGCTGTTTGTATTCGACTACAGCAGGTCGTAGTCGAATACTAATTTGTTATTTTTGTCACTGACTTGCTGTTTGTATTCGACTACAGCAGGTCGTAGTCGAATACAGATGCGAAACTTATTCTATTGAATTAACATCTGTATTCGAATACACTATGTTATATTCGAATACAACTTTGTATTTTGTCAAAAATATTAGTTTTAAGACTTTGTTAATGTAATTTTGACTTTTAAAAATTCTTTATATGCATATGTAAAGATGAATGGTTCTTATGTATTTGAGTTATTGGTTGTACCATTTACCTTTAATTTACATTTAAACATCTAATATGTTTGAATTTGAAGTTTATCAATAAGATATTTGGACTTCTTTTTGAGCTTGTTACCTTGATCAAAATCGTTGGTCTTTGTCTTCATCAAAAACATGTATTTTACAAAATAAATATTTCATCTCATTTTCTCATGATTAGTTATAAAACGTGTTGATAGAAATCTTGTTGTTTCATAGGTATTTGGCACCATAGTATGCTCATAAGTGGTCAAATTACTGAAAGTCATTGATATTGACCGGCCAAGGGGCCAGCGATGCCTTAGTGAATGGGTAAGGTTTATCAAAAACCTTACACATAGTCTCGAACACTCTTTTTTCAACATTCTCTTTGTGATTGGATAACATTGCGTGGATATTGCTGAATCGTATGGATACCACCCAATCACGAAAAGGTATTTGCTACTTGCTAGTATTATGTTAAAAAGTGTTGATTATATATTCGCCTCTTTGACAATAAGAGTATGCTATGATGCCTTTCTCGTGAACAAATCATTGATCCATTTCAAACTCTTCATTCATCATTGTTTATGGTTGAAATATTTGTATAGGCATGTCCATTGCTTCAAGAACACGCCATTCATAAACTTTTCGATCCGAACATAGGAAATCGTTATGTTGATGAAGAGATTTAAGGCCTCAAGTGTCTCAGGTTGGAATATTGATTTATATGTTTATAATTATGTGTATTATCTTGGACTTGGCATGCAATTACAATCATTGCACCAGATTTTGGATCGACAAATACTTCATTGTAGTAATTCATCCATTACCATCTCTTTTTTTTTTCCTCATAGGTGCTCAAGATGCTGGAAGGTGTGAAGAGTGAAGCTTGAATCTGTAGTTTGTGAGAATGATTCCCTTTTTATTTCACATCTTAGCTATATATATAGCCATGACTTACAACAGAAATCCCTAAGAATATGGGAAAACTAATTCCTAAAAGATAGCAGCTAATACTAAGTCTAACTAGTTGCTCCTATTAATTAGAAGACTTATTCAAACAGAAAATAATTAAACAAACTAACAAATCCTTCCCTAAACTGCACACTGAAAGCAAAGCAGTTTACAAAGGAACTTCCATCACCCCCAACATCTGTCTCAGCTTCGTGAATGACTCAAGCTTCAAGGGCTTAGTCATGATATCTGCCATTTGGTCTTGAGAACCGCAATGCACCAGCTTCACTCTTCCTTCCTCAGTCAGATTTCTTAGATAATGAAAACGTACCTCAATATGTTTACTACGTCCATGTAGTACTGGATTCTTTGACAGTTGAATGGTCGAACTGTTATCACACCTAGCCAAAATACAATCTCCTTATTTGCTTCCAAGCTTTTCAAGTATTCTCTTCATCCAAATTCCCTGAGTTGCACACGAAACAGCAGCTATATATTCTGCCTTTGTGGTAGAAAGTGCTACAATAGGCTGCTTCTTTGAACTCCACGAAACAGCTCATCCACTTAATGAGAAGACGTATCCTGATGTACTCTTACGATCATCTATGTCACCAGCATAATCACTATCAATATATGATAGTAATGTATCATCTCCTCCTCGTTGGTATTGAATCCCAAACTCTGTTGTGTTTCTGATATATCTAAACACCCTCTTCAACACCTGAAAATGAAGATCTGTTGGGGCAGACATGTATCTACTAGCAAGACATGCCACAAACATCAAGTCAGGCCGTGTGACAGTGAGATACATCAAACTCCCTATCATTTGCTTATAGAGTGTAGGATCGACTTCAACTCCTCCCTTCTTTGAGAGCTTAACTCTTGGAACTATCGGATTCTTGACTCCATTGTTGTTACTCATGCCGAATTTTTCCAGAATTTCTTTAGCAAACTTCCTTTGACATATATAAATCCCTTCCTCCTTCTGCAATACTTCAACTCCGAGAAAATATCTCATTTTCCCGAGATCAGCCATATCAAAGTTTCTCCTCATCGATTCTTTGAAATTCAGAAACATACTTTCACAATTCCCTGTGAATATTAAATCATCCACATAAAGACTCACAATCAGAATATTACCTCCAGTTTCAGACTTTATGAACATCGTGTGTTCAGATACACACTTCTCAAATCCCTCTTCGATGAAGTATCTTTCGAACTTGCTAAACCAAGCTCTTGGAGCTTGTTTTAACCCATAGAGAGCCTTCCTTAACTTGTATACTTTTCCTTCATCTCCATTTTTTATGAAACCTTGAGGTTGATCAACAAATACCAGCTCATTTAACTCACCATGTAAGAATGCGCTTTTTACGTCAAGCTGATAAATAGTCCAGTTTCTCTGAGCTGCAGTTGCCACAATCATTCTGATTGTGTCCTATCTTGCCACTGGAGCATATACCTCTGTGTAATCAACTCCATACTTTTGTGCATACCCTTTGGCCACTAGTCTCGCTTTGTATTTCTCCACCACTCTAAGTTCATTGAACTTGGTCTTGAAAATCCACTTGACACCAATAGTTTTCATTCCTTCAGGTAGTTGTATCAATTCCCAAGTGTTGTTTCTCTCAATTGATAGTAATGTATCATCTCCTTCTCGTTGGTATTGAATCCTAAATTATGTTGTGCTTCTGATATATCTAAACACCATCTTCAACACCTGAAAATGAAGATCTATTGGGGCAGACATGTATCTACTAGCAAGACATGCCACAAACATCAAGTCAGGCCGTGTGACAGTGAGATACATCAAACTCCCTATCATTTGCTTATAAAGTGTAGGATCGACTTCAACTCCTCCCTTCTTTGAGAGCTTAACTCCTGGAACTATTGGATTCTTGACTCCATCGCTGTTACTCATGCCGAATTTTTCCAGAATTTCTTTAGCAAACTTCCTTTGACAGATATAAATCACTTCCTTCTTCTGCAATACTTCAACTCCGAGAAAATATCTCATTTTCCCGAGATCAGTCATATCAAAGTTTCTCCTCATCGATTCTTTGAAATTCAGAAACATAATTTCACAATTCCCTGTGAATATTAAATCATCCACATAAAGACTCACAATCAGAATATTACCTCCAGTTTCAGACTTTATGAACATCGTGTGTTCAGATACACACTTCTCAAATCCCTCTTCGATGAAGTATCTTTCGAACTTGCTAAACCAAGCTCTTGGAGCTTGTTTTAACCCATAGAGAGCCTTCCTTAACTTGTATACTTTTCCTTCATCTCCATTTTTTATGAAACCTTGAGGTTGATCAACAAATACCAGCTCATTTAACTCACCATGTAAGAATGCGCTTTTTACGTCAAGCTGATAAATAGTCCAGTTTCTCTGAGCTGCAGTTGCCACAATCATTCTGATTGTGTCCCATCTTGCCACTGGAGCATATACCTCTGTGTAATCAACTCCATACTTTTGTGCATACCCTTTGGCCACTAGTCTCGCTTTGTATTTCTCCACTTCTCCAAGTTCATTGAACTTGGTCTTGAAAATCCACTTGACACCAATAGTTTTCATTCCTTCAGGTAGTTGTATCAATTCCCAAGTGTTGTTTCTCTCAATTGATAGTAATGTATCATCTCCTTCTCGTTGGTATTGAATCCCAAACTCTGTTGTGCTTCTGATATATCTAAACACCATCTTCAACACCTGAAAATGAAGATCTGTTGGGGTAGACATGTATCTACTAGCAAGACATGCCACAAACATCAAGTCAGGTCGTGTGACAGTGAGATACATCAAACTCCCTATCATTTTCTTATAGAGTGTAGGATCGACTTCAACTCCTCCCTTCTTTGAGAGCTTAACTCCTGGAACTATCGGATTCTTGACTCCATTGTTGTTACTCATGCCGAATTTTTCCAGAATTTCTTTAGCAAACTTCCTTTGACAGATATAAATCTCTTCCTCCTTCTGCAATACTTCAACTCCGAGAAAATATCTCATTTTCCCGAGATCAGTCATATCAAAGTTTCTCCTCATCGATTCTTTGAAATTCAGAAACATACTTTCACAATTCCCTGTGAATATTAAATCATCCACATAAAGACTCACAATCAGAATATTACCTCCAGTTTCAGACTTTATGAACATCGTGTGTTCAGATACACACTTCTCAAATCCTTCTTCGATGAAGTATCTTTCGAACTTGTTGAACCAAGCTCTTGGAGCTTGTTTTAACCCATAGAGAGCCTTCCTTAACTTGTATACTTTTCCTTCATCTCCATTTTTTATGAAACCTTGAGGTTGATCAACAAATACCAGCTCATTTAACTCACCATGTAAGAATGCGCTTTTTACGTTAAGCTGATAAATAGTCCAGTTTCTCTGAGCTGCAGTTGCCACAATCATTCTGATTGTGTCATCTTGCCACTGGAGCATATACCTCTGTGTAATCAACTCCATACTTTTGTGCATACCCTTTGGCCACTAGTCTCGCTTTGTATTTCTCCACCACTCCAAGTTCATTGAACTTGGTCTTGAAAATCCACTTGACACCAATAGTTTTCATTCCTTCAGGTAGTTGTATCAATTCCCAAGCGTTGTTTCTCTCAATTGATTCAATCTCTTGCTGCATTGCTTTCCTCCATTTCTCTTCTTTTGAAGCTTCTTCGTAGCTCACTGGTTCTTCCTCTGAGGTGAAGACTTGAAGGACTTGTCCTTCCAAGATTAATGCATATACCTCTTCATCTGATAGCTCTTGCCCTGTGACATAATCTTGCAAATACGCAGGTGCTCTTTGTGTTCTTCTTGGTCTTTCTTGGGAGCTGTTGGATGAGTTACTCGATCCCAAGTTTATTACTTCTTGTTCAACAATTTCAGCCTCTCCATTAGTATTGTCTCCATCAACATTTGTTGTTTCTTCTTCAACAGCTCCACCTTCTTCCTCTCCAACTTCATCTTCCCAAGTGAGAACATTAGAGTTTGTGTTGCTGTCTTCAATTCCACTCCTGTTGTTGTCTTCACTTCCATTCCTTCCCCAATC